>JAGTXR010000184.1:600000-866392 GCA_022606575.1 Glossosoma conforme | reverse complement strand
GGTCAGGTTAGGTGTTTTGGTAGTCAAAGACGGCTCATCGATGTGCGGGGATGTGCCTTTCCAGGTAAGATTAGGTAAGTGTTGGTTAGGTCAGGTTAGGTTAGGTGTTTTGGTAGTCAAAGACGGCTCATCGATCTGCGGGGATGTCCCTTGTCAGGTAAGATTAGGTAAGTGTTGGTTAGGTCAGGTTATGTTAGGTTAGGTGTTTTGGTAGTCAAAGACGGCTCATCTATGTGCGGGGATGTGCCTTGCCAGGTAAGATTAGGTAAGTGTTGGTTAGGTCAGGTTAGGTTAGGTTAGGTGTTTTGGTAGTCAAAGACGGCTCATCGATCTGCGGGGATGTCCCTTGTCAGGTAAGATTAGGTAAGTCTTGGTTAGGTTAGGTTAGGTGTTTTGGTAGTCAAAGACGGCTCATCGATGTGCGGGGATGTGTCTTGCCAGGTAAGATTAGGTAAGTGTTGGTTAGGTCAGGTCAGGTTAGGTGTTTTGGTAGTCAAAGACGGCTTATCTATGTGCGGGGATGTGCCTTGCCAGGTAAGATTAGGTAAGTGTTGGTTAGGTCAGGTCAGGTTAGGTGTTTTGGTAGTCAAAGACGGCTCATCGATGTGCGGGGATGTGCCTTGCCAGGTAAGATTAGGTAAGTGTTGGTTAGGTCAGGTTATGTTAGGTTAGGTGTTTTGGTAGTCAAAGACGGCTCATCGATCTGCGGGGATGTCCCTTATCAGGTAAGATTAGGTAAGTGTTGGTTAGGTTAGGTTAGGTGTTTTGGTAGTCAAAGACGGCTCATCGATGTGCGGGGATGTGCCTTGCCAGGTAAGATTAGGTAAGGGTTGGTTAGGCCAGGTTAGGTTAGGTGTTTTGGTAGTCAAAGACGGCTCATCAATGTGCGGAAGGGGGGGTGTCCTTGTCAGGTTACCGCTATGTCCGCACCCCGCCCTGCGTGCTCATAAAAACTTCGTCTCTGGCGTGTCGGAAACTTGGGCGTGGGCTGGAAGATTAATTACGAGTTTTGTTTCGGCGGAGAGGAGCGGAGACGAGTCTCCCGTCCCGCCCTCCCCCGCCCACCTTCATAGCGCTCTCTCTCTCTGGCACAATGGCACGTCCCGCGCTTCGGTATCACGGTATTTAATATGACGTCCAAGTCAAAGGAACGTTTGTCACAATATAACATTGATAAATAATAGTCTTCTTCGCGCCTTGCTTTGCTACTTCGTTGTAACGTGTAACCTGGACGACTCGGACTCGAAGTGACAATGTTAAAATTTTGTATTATACTCAAATTAATCATCATCATCATTCCATATCTGCTTCATGGTCATGACAAGCTGTTAACATGTATCTCTCTACAGCCATGGTCCATGCGTTTTCCAATGTAAGCTCTACGTCGCGGAGCTCCGCCAAGTACATCGCATTTTATGAATAATTCCCAATGATCTCCCAAGACAGACGGTTTGAAAAAAAGGCATTTCTAGCTTATGCTCTCCTGTGGCATAGAACATTTCCCAATCTGGTGCATCCTCTGATTAATAATACTATACTGCAATGTCTGCTTCCTCAATTCGTCGTTCCTCACAAAGTCAAATTTACGTCCTACAGTATTCTACGCAAATACCTGTTCTCGAGAACCATTGTTTTGTTTTGGAAATCGTTTTAAATTCTGTATTTTAAAACTGCTTTGTTTTCTCGATTAAATAAGTGTTAAAAATCTTTAGCTTTATTGTTAATTTTATAAACTAACTGAGCTCATTTCATCACTTATATATTTACTATATATATAATCGTGTCGGAAACAACAGGGTCAGATCCTGTCTGCCCAGAAGTGGGCGACGTCGATGGCGTTACTTCTGGCCATCATCAGGTATTCCTGGGTGCAGCCACTCGGGCACAGCGCACACTCCAGAAGGTGTGACAGGGTCTGCTCCACGCCGCAGTCACATTCAGTCGGTCCGCTGTAAAACTGCCAGGCCCTCATTTGTGTCCTCGTCTTGCATACTCCGGTCCGAAGTCTGTTAAGGGACCTCCATATATTCCACCCTTGGTCATGTCCAGGGGCTAGGTCCTCTTTCGGGGCAATCCAAGTATTCCCCTCAGTTGCGCTTCTCCATGTTCAGCCGCAGGGTGGCCTCAGGTATCTCCAGTTCCGTTGTCGACTGTAGGAAACTTCTTCTTGATTTGAGCCGTGTAGTTATCTTTTGGTACCCAAACATAGGGTGGATTGCGTCGTGGGTTGCTTTGGTATATATTTACTTATCATTGTGGTAGTCAAACCTAGTCAAGTTTCATAAAGAATGTTTGAGGAAATCTGGCTCAAATGAAAACATACACAACATAGACTTTTACGTGTAGAAAGGAAAAATCTCAGTTTAGAATACTACAAAGTTTGTCTTCGGCTATTTGAGATGGGAAAATTTCGTGTCCAGATTCGTTTACGAACACTTTTTAAAGATAAGTGTTTTAAGATTTATATTGAAAGAAATCTTTATTACTGCAACAATATGATGCGCCAGGTGGGATTGTGCGGATATTGGCGCATCCGCGGATCTTTGCGACATACCGCAATAAATCCGACCGGGATATCGCCAATCTGAAGTTCTAAGAGATTTGCATTGCTGGGGAGTAAGCCACCCCAGAGTACGAATGCAGAAATCTTTCTGCCGAAGGGGTCCAAAAGATATCTCATAATAATAAGACTGCCGAACGTCTTATTTTGCTTTACAACTGTATACGTTCTGATTTTCTGAGTCAATTAGCGAATAGAGGTTTTTTCTACAGAACAAACATGTGACGAATATATCCCTACAAATTTTGGGCATCAAGTGAATTTGAATCATTGAAACAATAATAATTAGTTTTTCCATAACTCAAAAGATAAGTGAAAGCCGCCTAAGATGGTATGGGCATGTGGCATGGAGAGATGAGGACCACATGTTAAAGAAAACCCTCAACATACCCAAGCTGAGAACAAGACCTGGAAGATCACAAGAAACCTTGACTGCAAGTGTAGACAATGATCTGAAAACTATGGGCTTGACCGAGAATTCAACGCAGGACAGACATACATGGCGAACGTCTACAAGGAGAGCCGACCCCAAATGATGGGAAATGGCAAGGATTATGAAGAAGTTTTTTGTCTTAATATATCTTAAAACCTGTACAACCATTTTTTAGCAAAATAATAAATTATGAGGGAGAATATACTCGTCAACATTGATGTTAAAACTTGTTAAGGTAAGAATAATCGCATACTTCATATGAAACAACGGTTCCATGATGATAGAAATCTACTCAAAGTCATCCATATTAAATCAACGTAAAAATGTATTTATATCGAAGAGTAATTTGCTATTATGGCGTCAGAAATAAATTCGAAGAATAATTCTATAAAACTAATATCAATGAAGCTAAGAATTTCATCGAGAATTTTCAATATGAAATTATAATGAAAATATATAATGACGTTGTTTTATTTCATAAAAAATTTCATGAATGCACATGTTCTATAACGAATTAGAGCATTTTTGACAGAGAATAATATCTTGAAGTGAATATGAATAATTATGTAGTTATTATATTCTGAATACGTTATGTAGCCCGGTGCTTTAGGATGACAAAGAAGTCCGAAGAGCATACTCGTATTTAAAACAAATCTATATTAGAGTATAGCAAATTTGTCTGTTTCTGTGTTGTCTTATTTCTGTTGAAAGAAGTTGCAATGCAGTGGTATACTTATATCACGACACTTTATGTAAGAATCGTATGCTGAAATATAAATAAATGTACAGCTTTCACGTCTGCATGGAGCTGTATAGCCGAGGAAGAGCCCAAATGATATGTTTTATCCAGTTCGACTTGCAAATATTTGAAAATCCTATCCAATAGGCTATAGATGAAATGGATACACAGGGTGCTCGAGCGCTAAATTTAATATAAAATTAAATTATATGAAAAAATATTTTATTTAATTTTTTAGTATGAATATATTTCTCATATAAATATGGTATAACAAGTACTTAGTAAATCAATGAAGATTAATATGCTCGTAAATTTTAAAAACTTAATACACATTTTTCATTAAAAAAAAACACCACTTTTATGGTATATTTCTCACATCTATTAAACTGAAGAAATTAAACGATAGACGCAAGCATTCGAATCGTAGATTTTACACCAATTCATTGACTATCATGTTGACAATTCAGCCGATTTCACCGCTTCATCGTGATGTGAGAAATATTATAAACGTGATGTTTGTCTTGCATTTGTTTGTTCATCAACTGTTAAGTACTATACCTTAATTTAATAACTAATCGAAAATCATGTTGTGAAGGAACGCAGTCACCTGACAGATTTTTTGCCTTGTCAACTTCGCAACACAAAAAACTCATACTTTTTTAGAATACTTGGTATAAATATTTGTGTGTCACCTAAATCTGTGACATATACGCTCTATTTAATAAAATATGTAGCTTACATTATTAATATATGAAATTTAACGCATAACATAACATATTAAATGTTATTTTTTAAAAGTGAAATAAAATATACTATTTGAGATAGTTTCTGGAATTGTGATATGCTATATCTAAATAGCTGCGCAAAATAGTAAAATCAGACCTACTTTTTCAAAAGTATTCTATAAATCAGTCAAGAGAGTTTTATATGACAAACAGATTGTATTGTAAGGTAAATTATTATTTTGATAATGGTGAAATAACTTGGAATTATTTTATATATTGAATTCCGTATTCCATTCCAATCGATTTTGAATCTCAAATATGGAATGTAACAATAACAATAATAACAACATATATAGTGTAATGAGTTTTGTTACATAATTTTTAGAATAAGATGTTTTCAAAACACTCCGTACAGGGATTGAAATGTGGTGAACCAACCTTTGGATTTATATGTAATGTTAATTATTATCAAATCTATTATTTCGCCAAATTTGTTTTTCACAAAAATTTTACCATACTTCTTATAAAAAAATATATTTATACACTCCGTCTTAGTTTACTTAAATTTAAATTATATTATCCGATTAATAGAAAAAATATAAAAAGCCTTCTTTTGCAATCTTCTGATAATAAAGAGATTTTATTTATAGATCCTATGATAAAGTGATAAGAGTGATGATACGCCAACGTTGATATTCAGGCATCATCTAAACATGAATGCAAGTCGTTTATTAATAGATTTATTTTAAATATAATATATGAATAAAAACCATTAATTTTTACTTTTCCGTATCGAATAGCTGAGCTTTTACTTTAACAGTTAAATATTATAAAAAATACAAATACCTCAGTAAATAATTGAATCAGTCATTATTCATGCAATAGTTTTTGTAGCAGTAGTTTATACATTTGCTGACGCATAATTTTAGGTAGATTTTTGTATTATAAAATTAACATAATATCAAGCCACTAAAAACTCTCAAAAAGTGGAACGTTGTTAATGTAAATGAAATTTTCTTTGAAAATGTTGGGCCTCCCCTTGGTCGCCGCGCAAGAAGCTAGTCGCTGATAACTTTACTTTTGAAAGAAGAAGACATACTCGTCTCTTTGGGTGTGGAGGGAAGTATGCAAAATAAATGTAATTTTGTCTGGAGGCAATAATGTAAGGTTCTTCTTACTTACCTAGAGCCGGCTCCGCATACGCTCGGAGAAAGAATAAACTCATATCTTTCCCGGTGTGGGGGTGCGGTGGGTAATGGGTGGTGGGTACGAGGGAAGATAGGGGTACACTAGATGGTAGATGGGTAGTTATTTGTGTGAACACATGCGTGAGAATACCGCCAATGAAGAAGATACACAATGTAAGTTTATCGTATTTAATTGCTGCATTATATGGAATGAATTTATATTCAATGATGCAGTCTTCCACTGATTTTAGCAAAAAATTGTAGGATTTCTTACAATCTTATTTGCAACAAATCTTTTTAAATGATATTTCAGTTTTCAATATTTTTTTATATTATTTCACTTAATTGTCGAAACCATTTGTTGATAAGAGTTATGATATCTTCGACGTAATATTTGCATTATTATTAAACTCCATCCTAAATTTAATTAGTAGTTTAAACAGGAAATTAATATTCAAGAGTAAATTAAGGGTGCTAAAGGTCCTATAATAGGTGTCTAAAAAATGTTAAATTTTATTTATCCAGGTAAATCACTTAGGATCTGTAATATACAATAGTTAAGGGATAACATAATTTGCAATTCCTTAATATTCCATTATATACATATATGTTCCATAATAAACATCAAATATATAATGGAACATAAAACATTAGTGAATTTTGAGATCGTTTTATTTTATAAGTGTGAAGAATATGCGGATTTTCTCGTAGCATCGCGAATATCTACGTTAATTAACAAGCCCCTTCTCAACGAATAAAAAACCCACCGCTAGTGACTTTTTGCTGTCACCTAATTGAAATATTATGCGCTTTATAACGCAGTCTTACAAAAGACACGCTTAAAATCTTAGATGTTTATTAACTGATTTAGTATTTGGAAATCCTATCGAATCTGTTGGAACCAGGATCTGTTTGAATGACAGTTGAGCAGTTAGACGCTCGTCGCACTCCTCCTGGAGCTATTCGGTAGGTAGAAGACTAGATGGCTGGTTTCTTCGTCTTTTATCCGTTGCTTTGGTTGTATTCGGCCCGGCCAAGTTTGCTTAGAGACGAAGTGCTACCGAATTGTCATCACTCGCGAGTGCTGGATGCCGAACTCTTCATTCTTTCCTTTCCGCGGCGTTCGCCTATTTGAATATTTCAATATATGCGGAGATTGATGAGAGCGAGGTAATGTGTCGGTATCGGCCGTGTGGCGGGGAACGAATTCAGAACCACATCTATTATTTTTTCGACAGATCGAATATTTTTTCACGAACAAGACACTGTGAATAACATTCAAATGGCATTTATTATTCACCATTTGTCTTTTCAAAAATATTTCCAAATACTAATCGAAAGAAACAGATTTCTACTTTATAATAAAAAAAACTCATGTTGAATTTAGAAATTCAATTAAATTTTGAGGATAGCAGAGCATTTTAGTTGGAATCTTAATTCGCCAAAGTCATTGGATCTTACATTTACGAATTGTTCATTTGTACACGACTGTCATCTACCAATTCTTTTGATTAATTTCTTATGATGGGTGTTTTCATATAAAATAATCTCATACCAAGTTTTTAATGGTTATAAGAAATTATGAATTGCATTAGAAAAATGTTTTTGTTTATCGGGAAACGATTCAGCAACCTATCGCATGAAAGCAGATCTATATAATTTCTTTACAATACCTTTTGCAAGTAGGTTATTAAAAATATACATATTAAAAATAAATAACATTATTACATAATACTTAATCTTCCTAAAATTAAATTCAAATAATATACGAGTGTTATTAAATTTTGTATTGACCACACGAAATTTATTTTAATATAGAATTTATGGATAATCGTCAGCTGGTATTTTTTCTCTGAGGATACTACAATTCTCAATGGAAAAATATAATTCCTAATTCTGAATTCATCTCTGTGTCGTTTGGTACCATACTGTGCGTGCTTGTATGCGACTTAGATGACTTTTTAGAGAGTGGGCCCCTCCCACCTACCGCCTTCCCATCCGAATTCAAATTTTAAGCAGAGAACGTTTTATATTAAGATTCTTTGAGGTGACTCCGATGTTCCCACCTGGGTTTGTTTCCCTGAATGGGAGGGGCTAAATCCCCCCACGATTGAAGATATAAAATTTTACGGATCTCCTCTCTAACCCCCGAGTATGGTAAATAATTGCGCACTTTATTGTATATTATATACATTCATTATTTCTCTCGAGTACACTCCGTGTTGTTGTAACTCCGTTCAAGCGTTATTGACTTATTCAAGTAGAAAAGTATAACAAATAAACTAAATCTCACAATGAGATAATATATAATATATTATATTACTAAATGACATGCTATAATACAAAAAATAGGTTGTAATCATGTGTTGAACGATTTATTCATTTAGAATGTTTATTTGATTTTATATTTAAAATTATACGAAATTATTTAAAAAAAATATCTTTATTAAACCATTGTTTAGATACAGCATTTCTTAAATCACGTCTTATTTTATTTATTTATTTATTTAACAGAACCGCGGTTGCAAGGTACAAATAATAAGAAACATGGAGTGTACATAAACATACAAAAGATAAAAAAAACATAAAAGAAGAAGAAGATGACATATGTCAAAGATCACAGAGATCTAGGAGAACAATGCCATCGACAAAAGAGGAAACGATGTAAGAAATGATTGAGGTGCGCTGGTAGGCCATTTAGGGGCGTTATTGAGTGCTCGAAGCTCCACAAGTTACAACTGGAATCAAAAACAATGGATGGCTACGAGCACGGGTGTACTTATCTGGAACGTAGAAGTTAAAACATTCAAGAATCCCAGGGTTATGAATTGCACCGCGAAGAAGGAATGAATGTTTGAGAGCAACAATTTTCCTCCGGGGCTCTAACGAATCATGTGACATAAAATCATAAAATATTTAAACAGCTATAATAACATTGAATGGTTTGAAAAACGAATGGTTAAAACAATAATTTATGTACGAGTACTAAAATATGTGCAATATGTAAGGTAAATTGTACAATACCTTCTCACATTTTTTAGCAATAAGTAAAATAACAAAATGTTTCCAAAAATTATTATGTATACACGACCTTTTTATTTTTTAGGTACAACGTTTATTGGACTACAAAGCGTACCATGTATTTTTTAACTGTATACATAGGGAAGTGATTTAGCGGCTTGTCATAAAACGCTTCTAAATTATCAGCGAACGTAGTTTCGACATACAATAATATAACGTTATCCGTATTAGAAATAAGTTTATGTGCCGTAAAAATACATAATAATATGTAGCGGATGGGATATTATCCGCTTTGAAACACACTGCCATTGTGTTGGATAGAATAGAAAAAAAATCTACCCGGCGATAATAAAAACTAAGTAGTGTAGAATGATTCCAATCTTCGCCTAGTCATTCCCAAATTGACAAGTTAACTTATGACATTAACGTATATAAGTGGCGCATATAATGTGGGTTTTATTCCCCGGTTAACCCTTAACCGCGCATCGTTTTTATTTTATTAACAATTTGAATGACCGAGGTTAACGTTTTTCATCATTTAAAATGACGTGGGTTCGAATTGGGAAAATGCTTTGATCATAAGTTTTATAATGAACAAGATACTCTCAATTGGTTAGCAATATATGATATTAAAAATATATTTATTAATGAATATTAGATATATTCAAGATTTCTTAAATAAAACTTTACACAGTTGATGCCTTTTAAAATGCACGATGCGTTAATTTCAGGCTATACTGTTGTATAATGATATTAGCAGATCAAAAATTATTATACAGCATTTTGGAATGATCAACAAGTGTTATTTAAAATACTCCATAGATCATATTATCTTTTCCTTTCTTAATTCTAAGATATGTGACATATTTTGCTTTCGCTGCTTTTCTCTCGTGGGCTGAAATTCTAGGTAATTTGGTTGTAATTGCTGTTGTTAGATCGAACTGAAATTTGGCATACATACACGATAGTAATGCAAAGTTAAGATACATAGACAATATCTGTTTTGACAAATGCGATGGATAATTACTATTGCAAAATATAGAAAATGCAATTTTGAAGTGTGGGTTTATTTGAAATGTTTTTATAATCACTCTTGTTTTAAATACCATATATACTATTGTCTTGAAGTACCACGATTGAGATGGAAAATGATATTTTAAAAAATGTTATGCAAGGTGTAAAAAAATGGTGAAAATTGGTTTATTAATACAATACTTTTACCAATGAATTTCATAGTAAATATATATTTCGAAACGGTCGGGTTTTAAGGGTTATCCGGTATAGAGGACCAACCGCATCGGAGGACGCGAAAGGTTTCTATCCGCCGTGTTTTTTGTTGGTATCTACGCGTCGTATTAGTCTGACATCTTTTGCAAACATTCTTTCATTAGTAATGCTATTATTTAGATTAATGTGGCTCCCCGCTGGGCCATTCATGGCGCGCCCAAACGACAGTTGCCACCGGTACGCGTGGAAATGAGCCCCGCTGTATTAACACCCAGTGATCGCCCGTAGACTTGACATCAGGGCCGCTTTCAATGTCAATAAAACAGCTAAAACACTTGGCTATATCTAAAATATAATAAAATATAACACACGAAGCTAAGCTGTCGTTTTTAAATAAAAATAATCACATTTTCAAATTGGAATACCTATCAAATATATTTTTCGAATAACGGTAGGTATGCTTTAATTTGAGTCATTGATCTAAGAGCCAAAGACAGAAAAAAATAAAATCATCATTGTATATCTGCTTCTTAGTTTGAGCATATAGTTGTCACATACTGCTGCCATAAACTTTAGCTACCATAGTTCTCACCTCATCCCATGTCTACCAAGCATATTTTATGTGGTTCCGCCGCATTTCGTTCAGCGACTCATCGGTAACGACGTGGGGTGCACTCCCGTGCACTGGATGTCTCGCTAACCTAACCTAAGGTATATCGTTGACGAAAAATATGGATCTCTGGACTCTACGATCACTGCACAAATCCCCAAGTCGTTACCGATGAGAAGCTGAACGATTGTCTGTGAACGAAAGGTCATGACATCATTGTACGTACATACTCGTTCATATAGACGGTGTTTTAGGATGGAAAGTGTCCGGGGTCAAAAATAAATTTTATACACTTACAGCCTCTTACTACATCAGAAAAATATAACAATAATGAAAGGTTGCCATGTGTGCTCCATCCCTTCATCATTCTTCACATAGTTAAACCATCATACTTCCAGTATTCTACGCAAATACTTGTTATGGCCAATCCATTATGTAAAATGTAAGCTTGCATTTGATTTAATTTGCTAAGAAAATGTATTATGGATATAAAATTATTTCCTACGTATCATTATTAAATATATGAATTTCGATTTTACTACTTTCAGTAGGAGTCGCATTTTAAAGGCATTTTCTACATTTTTCAAAACTAAATAAAAACCTAATGGATTCTTAGAGATTATCATACTCTTATATCAAAGGTCGTTTCTGACTCCAGCTCTGTTCCAAAGTTTTAATGTTTCCATGCGGCGGTCTCATCCCATTCAGCAGATTCGATAGGAGGACACAACAAAAGCGAGGAGAAACACAAATGAATATAAAGTATTGCACACTCTGAATGCACACTTTTTTAGTTCCCATTGTAAATCGTTCGCGAAAATCTGAATAAATAATGGACATGATAAATTTTCTCCTAAATAGACGCCTTGTTATGATATCTCTATTGAGGTGACAAAAGAACTGTTAAAAAAGTAAGTTACATACAAATAACGCTTACTTGTTATATATCGTTATATTATAATTAAAAGTTAATACTATCAAATTCGTCGTTAAAAATACATTTGGAAAACGACTAACTTCGTATTCGTATATCAACTGATGTAGGTGATTTTGAAAGGAATTTATTTGACGTCATCGACGTTAAGAAGTAACCGCGCTATTTCTAAAATTGGCTTATTAAAGCAAGAGTATAGTCACCACTGTATAAATGATAGTAGCGAGAACGTTTTTGGAAGTCATTTCAGCATCTAAGAGTTCTGCCAAATATTTAATGTAATCGACCTTTTAGATGATGAAATTTGCGTTGCTTGAACTATCATTTGGTTTTATATTATCATAACTTGTTTCGATTGATATAAATTCTTTCATTTCTAATGTATTGTACGTAAAATGTCCTCTCTTTTATTAACGTAGTAAGCATTTATTTTTTATTATTCATAATTTTATTTTTTGCCATTATCGCTCCCAGTGTTGTAGAGCAAATGACTACCATAGCCTATCAACATCCATCCGTTTCTCACTTTCAAATCTCTTACGTATCCTGAATATGTACCGTCTAAAATGAATTATTGTTTGCTTCTGGAGGCGCTTCTTTATTTTTAATATAATTTAGGAACCCAGCCATCTAACATATCCACGGTGTGACCAGAGTGAACAAAGTTCGAAATGAGCATATACGGGGTCCATTTTGGGTGCCCCCCATACCTGAAAAGATAAGGGAAAACCGCCTAAGATGGTATGGGCATGTGACACGGAGAGATGAGGACCACATGGCGAAGAAAGCCCTCAACATACCCAAGCTGAGAAGAAGACCTGGAAGACCACATGCAACCTGGATTGCAACTGTAGACAAGGATCTGAAAACTCTGAGCTTGACCGAGAATGCAACGCAGGACAAACAGACATAGCAAATGTGCACAAGGAGAGCCGATCCCAGATGATGGGAAATGGCGAGACTAAAAAAGAGACATATAGTACATAATTAAAATTAAAATTGTTCAGTAACTCCATTTTCAATAAATACTACAAACCGTTTTTTATACAAGTTACATAAAATATAAAATCACATTCATGAATGTAGTAAAGAGGTTAGTGTCAATACCTAAGCTATAAATTTAAACAAAGAATCTAATATGGATTTTTTAAAAATATTTATTAGAATATTATTTTATTATTTCAATATTCTAATCTACTTTTATAGATAGAGTGGTACTTACTAAAATAAATAGACTGTCGGAAAGTAATAATATTAAGCTTGTGAATAAATGATGACTGATTGAATAATAAAAAATAAAAATATGCATACTTTGAATATATACTATAGCGACATCTATTATACGATGATAACAATGACATAAATACTAGTTTCAACGTGAGTCGGTCCAGGCATAGCAATAGTCCAGTTGGCTAAGCGGTATGAATACCTGGGCATAGTTGGTTTCCAAGGTCCGCGGTTCGCATCCCGCTTCTGTCGTTATTTTTCTGCTTGAATTGACGCGTTGAAAAGAATTTTATGTATAGTATATGTATATTTAATAAATAAATAATCTAATATTTTCAAAAAATGCATACAGAAGTACCATTTCATTTAAATTCATGTCATATATTGAGCCAACATCTTACTCCTGCCATACAACATGACTTATTTTCTGCAGTTATTGTGTAGATTTTGTAGTATTTTCTGTGCCTGCCGGAGGTCTCACAGCGTGACAGGAACTTTTCAATGTTCCCAAGGCATTGATGCAACGGAATAATGCACACCGTGTACTGCACCTTGGACTGCAACCAAACAGAGAGATCCATGGATTCATCAACAAAGGACACGCACAACAGGCAACTCTTTATAAATCAAACACAGATAATTCCTCGTAAGCTGCAATGTGAACACAGATCTTTGTGTACAAACATGAAGGAGAATTTCTATGAAGTTACAGAATGGACAAACGATGAATGCGGGCAATCTCTTCACGTCATTAGGATATATTTAAGTAATACATTTTCATGGATACAATGACTGTATTAATATCACGAAATTCAAAGAATTGCACTTATTTCGTTGCACATTTCTATCACTATCACAGAAAACTACTCCAAACTACTCCATTCGAAGAGGTAGACATAAATTGTATTAAAATAATAAAAAGATATTATTATAGAAGGGATATGATTTTGTGAAAAATCACGAAGTGACGAAGCGGACAAGGCAGTCCAGTCAAATGTCGAAGGTAAATATGATTGCAAAATTTACTTTGAATTCCGCAGGAGAGCATAAACTACAGCTACCTTTTATTCAAGCCCTCGGACTCAAGCAGTACGTCGAAAACATTACATAGAATATACTCTGTGGAGCTCCAGGAGACAAAGCTGATGTAAGAAGGTATATGAAGGCAGTTTATGACGTCCATATGCTCCAGTTAGGAGTGCGAACGTGATATGATGATGATCATGGTTATGAAAAAATGTCCAATAAAGTACGTATTTAAAAAACATGCAGTTTATAGAGTCATAATGTCATACATGTATAGTGTCTTCATAACCCTTACACAAATAAAAAATTCTGTTTTTTTTTTTCATTTTGAACTCAAAAAAAATGTAACTCACATCTGTATAATTCATATGTAATGAAGGTACGTTGGCAGTCATCAATATTACTCTCATCATCGAGTGAAAAGAAAAAAGTTTTTGTTAGTGCAAACACGTCAGTTATCATTAACGTGCAAACTTTAAATAACGAGTGTAAAGTTGGCGGTGCAAATTGGGCATTCTTCCTCTATCAGCCCTTGTCACGGGGCGTGTATCCCGCTGTATGAAATTTGCATTTATGTTCTTGTTCCCTTGCCGGGGGTGGCGGAGGTCCGCCGTAAATATTCGCGACTCGCAACTTTCCCGTCCGAAAATAATTAATACCGGCACAAGTACGCGAGTTTTAAGCACGCGAATTGTTTGTTTGAGTTAACAATAAAAGGGCTTTTTTGCTGCGACGCTGGCGGCACTGTACTGTATTCATTTCGGCGGCTTGTTTCAAGATAACTTCGCTAGTTAATTGAGCGTCGGTTTAATCACTCCGCTTCCTTAAAAACACTGATTGTGTTGCAGAATCTTACTCGCTTCATACCAGTTTTTATTTTTATTTATGTAAACACATACAGGGGAACACCAACAGATGGTGATAGTAATTCTGAAATCTCATCTATGGAATTTTATGAAGCTTAACCATGGTGTTTATATGTCTAAGCGCTGCAAGTGGAGTGTTGATCCGCCAACGTCATATACCCGAGCTTAACGCATCATCCTTATAATTACAGAAATTTACTATGAAAGGGTGGTCTTCACAGGTTGACTTTCGTCTATCACCAATTTTAATTAATAGGCTATGACTGGTATCTTACGGGTAAAGAATCAAATTCACACCAACCGGGGGTATTTTAGAGCTCAGAAAGCGATTACAAAATTTTTTTTTTCTCCGTCGGGGATCGAATCCACGGCCTTTGGCTTACAAAGCAAACGCTTTGACCATTGAACTATACTGCGGCAAATTAAGTCTGCCTAATAAATTATACGCTCATTCAGATAATGATACGCTAGCAACTGAAATGTCCAGTTTAAGTCCCATCAAATCAATTGTGTCTAATGTAAACAAGTATTAATTAGATAAAATCCGTGAAAGAGATTAGAATTGCAGTCATCAGTTAATAGGAAATAGAAATGAAAGTTAAATTCTCTCTTAACTAAAATACAAGCGAAAATGGCAAAGGTGTGGATTTTTTTACTGCTCAAAAAATCAACATGTCTGATAGAGTATGCTACGAAACGAAAAAAAAATGGATAATCTTTGAGTATTTACCTGAATAATTGATATTTATTATAGTATGTAAAGTTATATATTTGTAAATTGCATATATTTGCCTCAAATAACTTATACCTTCTACCTGTTTTCAGAAATTTTAAGCATTTGAACTTTTATATGTACAAATTTACTAGAAGCCAGTATTCAAGATTTTTTTTTAAATTATGTAAAGTTGTCAGGGGTTATGGTATTTTTTTAAGTACTTATAATACCACTTCACTAACATACTAATATCCTACCTTCTGAAACATGTTCTTATGGTGTATTATTTCTATATTATTTACCGATTGCTTAAAGGACTATATAATTAGTACACTCGAAAAATAAGGCGATTAATAAAAATAAGTTCACCACACACGGCTCAACCCAAAAGCCACAACATCAAATCTGACCGTGAAAACCTAAAAATTTATTTAAGGCGATTTATATTTTCTTTACATTCTACTTAATTTAAATTTTAATTTTTTCTGTATTTGCTTGGAAATATTGTATGTTAAATTTTGCTTATGGCACTAGTGGCTGAATAAATAAATTTTATTATTATTATTAATCAACATTTAAAAATAAATTGTAAGAAAATAATAGTATTATCTAAGGCCTAGAAATCATAAAAGTATGCTCAATTCAAGCGAAAGAAAAACGTTTTGCGATTTTAAGCTGTGTTTGGTCGTAGAAAAGTTCTAGCAGTTTAGGCCCTGAGAAATTTATGTGATAACCTTATGGGAGATTTTTACAGCTCCTATTAGGCTATTTTTAATAATATGCTATAAAAGCAGTTATTTTTAAATTACTGCTTATAAAGCATGAAGGTAATGTCAAACTACTACTGAACAACAGCTGCCCTTTGCAGTCGACGATTTTTTTATTGTTCAATTATACACAAGTTTTATACATTCGCGAAAATGTAGCGTTTCATCCATCTTCGAGACTGCGGTCGGTATAAATTGTAATATATTAACGAAAATGTACCCCGCGGAGAGCGGGGAGAGGTTTTTTCGCAGGCAATCGAGTAAACTCCGTGTGGTAACTGCTCGTAAATGTACCTCACTTTATGAAACCCCCGTTAGGACCCGTCACCCATCTCTCCCGCGAGTAATTCCGTACACCATGTTTGCCCGAATGCCATAAACATAGCGCACTCAGAATTCCTTCCACAAAATCGTGATATGTTACATTATCAAAGGGCTTACATGAGAATATCTGCTTTTAAAATGGCCTGGTCTTCGGAAGTAAGTTTCATGTTTTTCCTTATAACAATAAGGCACTATTAAACTCATTATCATATTGCACGAGAATTGACACATACGTCGTCTATCAAATTATTTTAATCCGCCATAAACTCTTACTCTTAGGCAAAGGTTAAGGTAATATACCAAAAATCAGCTTACGAAAAATATCAAAAGCTTTATCAGCGTTCTTGTCATATTTGTATTAAGCAATCAGTTTTCTCCAGAAGAGAAATTTTGAGATAATATTTTTAGGATTTTATTTGTGCTTACATTTATAGTATAAGATGAGGTATTATTATTTAATAGTAATTCATTGATAAACTGATATATAATTGATAACAAACGCCTTAGATGATTTTGCATCGATCGTGCGACCTTAGACAAAAAAAATTAAGCATATCCTATCATAAAAATGAAGGAACATTGGGCGTGGATTGTAGTTAGATAATTGCACTTTAAACACCACAGGAGCGACGTTCTAATGATGCGATCGCCTTAGAAATGTTAAATAAATAATTTCTAAATATTCAACAGTTTCCATAGCAACTTTCTCTTTAATATGCTTGGTTGTGGGGAAAAAACACAGAATTTACTTAATCTAGCTCGTAATTCGGAGAAAAATTGTAAGTATCATATTATGTTTAGGTTAGGGTATGGTTATGGAGATAGGAGAGTGTTTAGGTTACTAGTGACGTTCACCTGATCGTTGCAGGTATCGCAAGTTTTGCCTACGCCCCGCAGCTTTGGCAAAGCGCGGGAAGGGGGCGCTGGAATATGCGAAGATTTGCATTCGGAACGATCACCCGCTACTGCGCGCTCCAACCCTCACACCCACCCAGGTGCGGACCAGGGAATGGGCACTAATGCACTTACAAACGAATCGAATTCCTCTGTAAAATAGAGGATTTCCATTCATGATGATCAAATTATACAAAATGGTCAAAATATGGTACATTTTGATCATTTTGAGACATATTTTCGTTCGAGTCTTACATGATCATGTGACACGTGTTATTTTTACATCTTCTTGCTATGCATTTCTCCTTACGTTATGTGTTAGAAGGTGTACCTGCATAAAATTTACAAACCATTTCTTATGACATATTTATCCAACGAACAATTTAAAACGTTTCAAAAAATACATTTTATTCTACAAATTAGTTAAGAAAGTTTTTTTCATTATAATAGTTTGAGGAAATGTTAAATAAATTATCCGTTTTAATGTATAAATATAAATTATCCTGTCAATAAATTTTATTATTGGGATATAATAGAGTTTATATATATAATCGAGACTTGGGCAGTGCTAGATTCACTACAATGCTGCAAAATAGACTATCGGTATATAGAGATAATAAAATCTCTATACAAATCTGCAACAATGATGGTCCAGATCCATGATAACACTAACAATATTTCTATAAACAAAGGTGTAAGACAAGGAGATGTTATATCTCCAAAACTCTTCACAAACGCCCTAGAAGATATTTTTAAACTGCTATCCTGGACAAAATGTGGAATAAATATTAACGGAGAGTAATGTTATTATGTTAGTAATGAACTTCAATGTATTTAATTGAATCATTTTGCTTTAAAGTAACTAAGAATACTGAAGAACTAACTAAGAAACTGCTATCCTGGACAAAATGTGGAATAAATATTAACGGAGAGTACATTTCTCACCTCCGATTTGCAGATGACATAGTGCTAATAGCCGAATCACCTGACAAGCTCCAAGACATGCTCTACGACCTCAATGAAGCGTCGAACAAAATTGGTCTGAAAATGAACATGGATAAAACAAAAGCCATGATTAATAGTCATATTTCACAGACCTTCGATCCTATTTCCATTGGAGGAACAGAAATAGAGGTTGTAAACGACTATACCTATCTGGGACAAGTAATACAACTAGGGCGAAATAACTTCTCAAAAGAAATCGACAGGCGCATACAACTGGGATGGGCAGCATTTGGAAAACTAAAGTACATTTTTAAAGCGAAAATTCCGCAATGCCTCAAAACTAAGGCGTTTAACCAATGCATCCTCCCTGTATTAACTTATGGCGCAGAGACGTGGAATCTGACAGCAAGTCTTACCCATAAAATAAAAGTCACCCAGCGTGCTATGGAAAGATCCATGCTCGGAGTGTCGCTAAAAGATAGAATCCGAAACGATGAAATACGCAGAAGAACTCAAGTAGTGGATGCTACCCAACGGATAGGCACACTCAAGTGGCAATGGGCAGGACATATCTGTCGAAGAGACGAAGGTCGATGGGGAAGAACAGTATTGGAATGGCGCCGAAGAACTGGCAAACGAAGCATTGGTCGACCCCCTACAAGATGGACCGACGATATAATAAGAATAGCGGGAGTGACCTGGATGCGGAAGGCGGAGGATCGAAGAGGATGGAGACTCATGCGGGAGGCCTACGTTCAACAGTGGACGGACACAGGCTGATGATGATGATGATGATGATTATTATTTATTTAAACTCTATAGTTTACATACGATTTGTATGTAAACTGACGTATGTAACAATTGATAAACATAAAAGCTAGACTTTCCATAGATTTCATATAATTATCAATCAACATATATTTTGCTACAGAAAACTGGGAGTGGAAAAACAATTTGGACTGATTTTTAAAAATCCGGTCCTCTTCGCCTCTCTTCCCATTCCGCGAATAAACTCCTCCCACTCTACCCCCGCCCCCGAGTTCACCCTACGCCTCCCAAAAATGCCCCCTCTCGGAAAAATCGTCTCATTGCGCCGAACAACTTTTCCGAGTTCAGCACGAACGAGGCATTTCTGCCTAACTACCGGCACTCAAATTTCCCGATCGGAGATTCGACGATCCGTCACAGGGATGACTGATTTTACACGAAAATTCCAACGTGAATTCGATTTTGGAATTTTTGTACAATTTTGAATTAAAGAATATAATAATAATACAAAAATGAATTACACATTACTAGAACAAGTATTTCTAAAAATCCTAACATGATTCTTGTCAACTTCAATATTTTTGTACTTAATGCGTTTGTACAGTCTTTCTTCGTGATATTTTTTTAGACTTCATATTATATCGAACCATACTTTATATTATTTTACGAAATATTTAATGAATTAAAACATTCTTTTAAACAAATAAGAGGGATTGATTACGAACACCGCTACATGACCCAACATCGAGTCTTTTCATGAGGTAAAAAACATCATTAGTAAGTGATAAAATTAAAAGACTAGGATTTAATGAGACACTGCTGTCATTCATGTCTTTTAGTGCAGATAAATTTAATCAATGGTGATTAAATTTATAAACAATTGAAATTTGGTATATATTCTTATCTAACAATACATATAATAATGTGATGTTTTATCATACAATAAGAAATGATCTTATTATTAAAAGAAACACGAATAGATCTGTATAATTTTAAATTAATTGTTTTAATAATTAATTGATTTTTAATAAAATGAAAGAATTTTTGCAAATCCAATAATGAATGATAATAAATGAGCATCATGACACCATTAGCGACAAAATTGTAGACATTTTTAAAATAATATAATTTTGACTAATCTTCTAAAGCCGTTAAGTATTTGTGTCTTTTGTTTGAATAAAAATTCTACTGTAAGTCGGTAAGTTATACTTATTGGGTAAGACCACAAAGAAAGGCCGGGTCGCTCGCCGTTTTTAATCAGCATTTATTCTGATAATTCAGTACCGAAAAAAGGCCGGGGCGAAATTAAAACGAATCTGCAAGTATCGAGTTTGTCGCTTGTAAAGTAAGTGAGTGAAGTTGGTTCAAGAAGACCTAAAAACCTTAAAAGAAATTAGTTGTATAAAAAAAAAACTATTATAAGTTGTGAAAAACGGATTAATCACATGATAATATCACAAACTGTATAAATTTGCCACGACAGCTAAAAACATCACGTAAATGGTTTGCTCTTTTAATTGTAAATAATAATATATGTAGTATCATGCCAGCCTACATAGCCATCAACGATATTCGAAGAAAAATTCAAGTAGTAGAATCTACCAAAAAATAGACACTCTTTTAGAAATGGGCAGGTCATCTGTCAAAGAAACGATAATTGATGGAAGAAGAACAGTGTTTGAGTGGCATTCATGAAATAGTAAACGGTGCTATGGCCGACTTCCTGCAAAATAGATTAACGACACAATATAGGACATCAGATGGATAGCAGACATATCCTGGATGCGAAGGGCATGTGATTGAGAATGATGGAGATTCATGCGGGAGTTCTACGTTAAAAAGTGGACGGAAGCAGACTGACGATGAAGATGAAGAGCTATTTTCGGTTTTCGCTCTGCTTTTAGATGGAATCGCTTGGTGAAAACTCTCCTTGTCTTTGGTTTTGGACACCCAGATGTTACAACTGTTACTGAAAGCACGCAAAAAGCTACTTGTTATAGAGTGGCTGAAGGCCTTCCGTAATTCTAGGTGCATCAGTTAGATGTCAAATAGAACTCAATCAAAGGCTGCGAAATTAATATACTACAGTGACTTTCGAATTGCCTTCTTTGGTAACACGTTGCTAACCACGAAATACGTGGGAATTGATAAGGAAATGGTAAGTTTGGGAAATGGATTCTAAGAATGGCAGACATCAGTTAGGAATCATTACTTGCGTCTACATTCTTGCAGACGGACACGAAGAAGCGCTCAAAAGTAGCGTAATTCCGTTTGTTATCAATGAAGTCCTGGTATCCGACCGGACCTGATGCCGGCCGGACCACTTCAAAGAGCGCATTTTTTAAAATATGGAATGTGATTTTGTTTCTTTGAACGCTGTATAGTTTCGAGTCCTCGGTAGTCACACTTTGCCCCGAAGACCCTGGCTTTGCACGCCCCCGCCGGAGCAAATTACACGCACTTTTATTCGGCACGCAGTCGTGTGAGAGTCATTTTCATTACCCTCCCTCTCGCGGGCGGCGGGATATATAAAGCGTAACTGAATTATGTTTATCCTGATATAAATAAAATGGCTACTCTGCGGCAAATCACCCGCCGCTGCTGGGGTGCAAGGAAGCAGCCTAGAAATAAAACTCAATGAAAAATTATTCTAATTTCAATCAATTGTATTTTTTGTCTTGATGAAGCTAAATAAACAACATTAATGTACAACTAATACACATAAAAATTCGTGGAAAACAGCATCTTATATGAAATTTATCATATCAAATAATCAAGGAAAAATAAACAGCGGAAGCGTGTACTCAAACCAATAACCTTGCATACCATCTGCAGTTCTTTTTGCCCAAGCGATTTGTACTCGACCACGTAATCTTATCGAGTGATATAACTTAACAGACTTCATACCGAAGTATGCATGACGAGGACACAAATGATGCCGGGCAGTTTTACAGCGGCGTGATGACCGACTGAATGTGACTGCGGCGTGGAGCAGACCTTCTGCCACACCTTCTGGAGTGTGCGCTGTGTCGGAGTAGCAGCACCCAGAAAGACCTGATGGTCGGGAGTAACGCCATCGACGTCGCCCACTTCTGGGCAGACAGGATCTGACCCTGTTGTTTCCGACACTATTATACTGCATGTATGTATTTTTTGCCATGTTTATTTAATTACTTCTATGATGAAAGATATGTCCTATATTATAGCGTTTGCTATGAATTCATATGTTTATCAATTCTTGAATATTAGTAAAGCGTTTTATTAACTATTCAAAATGTTACAAACTATATTTTTACTTTCAAAATTAAAATATTTTATGTGTAGAATAGAAGCTTATATTAAAAATGTATCGGGTGAATCGTATGTTGTTTTTAACCTATTCACTGTGTATATAGCTGTCACAATCTTTGATATATTTTACTGTTATTATTATCAAAGCAATCTGAATACATTACTAAATACATATTAGATTGTATTATAGTCATACAATGTAAGCAACAATTGACTTATTTGCTTTAAACATAATTTATTGAAATCTATATTAATAAAATTTATTGAAAAATCCAATACGAATTAACTGATCTCAAAACGGTTGAGAAAGGGAAAAACGAAAAAAAAAATTTTTAATGACGTCTGCAGATCAGCGCTTAAATAGTTTTAAAATATCAACCAACATACGAGTCTTCTTCGTAGTATCAATCCGATGGATTGGTTTGCAGCAACAGAATCTTGCATCTCGATCTCCATTCCTCTCGGTCCACCGCAGCCCTCTTTAGTTCACCATAAGAGCTATAATTCATGTCCTCGAACACTTGCTGCAAATACTTCCGTCTAGGGCACCCTCTACAGTTCTACCCTCAACCATCCCCTCCACAATGTCGTGAAGAAGACCATCGTGGCGCATGATGTGACCAATCCATCGAGCTCACCTTATTTATATAAAAAGTCTAAAAATAATCCACTAAAAATTAACTGCTATCAAATCGGTTAAGAAAGGGAAAAACTAAGAATACAATACTATTGATGACGTCCTCGGATCAGCGCTTAAAATTTAAAAAAAATATCAATCAACATACGAGTACAGTCCACAAATATGCACTCTTCATTATCGTCTATTAGAATCTTTTTGTACCATTTTATATAAACAAATCTAAAGTTTCTGTCTCAGGGAATAATATGAATTGGGGTGTTTCACCCCGCGGCCCTCAAACAGCACTTAAACAAATAAAAGGCAATCAGGCCGGCGAGGGAGTCCACCGAGTCGGAAAATAAATAAATAAATATGGCATGTAATTTTCTAGTTGGCAAATGATTACATCGGTTCGGGTCCCATTCGAAACGGCAAAGTTGCCTTTTTCCGATTCGTTTTGCCCCCCCTTAGAACCGCAGATTTTTTTTCGTAATTTTATTGTACTTTCTGAGTTTTTTTTGTGCTTGTATTGTTCTTTTTTGTAGTTTTTATTGGAGTATTTTCGAATGGTAATTGTTTTAGAAACGATTAAGCAAGATAATTATCCTTTGATATGTGTCAATCAATGAAACGTATATATTTAATATAACCTTTTCTACCATTTTAAGTTATTTTAGACTGAAATCGAATTACTATATTTACTTATTTCCTATTAGAGTTCCTTTAGTACTTTTTATTAAGAGTATTTTTATTAAATCTGCGTTTGTGCCAGATTTGTCTCTCACCTTAAATAGATGACTGTCTTAGTATTTGCCCCAAATAATTAACTAGAGAATTCAGCATCTGCAAGTATTTTCAGTTGTGTGTTTTAAAAAAAAACATAATTTTGATACACGTAATAAAAGTGATATAAATAGGGAATGTGATGAGTACCAAGATAATTGAATGTGCTTCAAACGCCGACGATACTGTAGGAACATAATTAACTTTTTCGTCGAATGATTGATACCCGATACGGCGGGCAGTTAATAACCGAGTTAAGTACCTGGTTTATTAGATTACTCGTGGAGTGTGTTGACTGAGTACTCGATACTCGATCGGATGCGAGTATTAGAATGTGAAATTAATAAATAACTGTCATTTCAGCGGGGATCCTTGTACTAACAATGTATCTACCATCTGGTTAATCAACATACAATACCTAAAACGCCGCTCATCGGGACTCTAGTACACGATACTTCATATTATTAATTAAAAATAACAAAATGTAATAAGAAGTAAATGGGATACATATAAAAAGAAGTTTAAAAGACGATGCAATCATTTCAGTTTTACATTTCGACGACAAAATCATTAACAGCTATGTTCCTCGTTTCCTTCTAAATAATTTAGACTAAAAAAAAACACTGTTAAATATAAATTTCTTACCTACATACTGCCAGGGAATCAATGAAGATAGGCATCTAGTAAGAACCATCTCAGAGAGGTGAGCCCAATGGATCGGTCACATCATGCGTCACGATGGTCTTCTTCACGACATTGTGCAGGGGATGGTTATGGGTAGAAACTGTAGAGGGCGTCCTAGACGGGAGTATGTGCAGCAAATGTTCGAGGACATGAGTTGTAGCTCTTATGCTGAGCTGAAGAGGGTTGCGGAGGACCGAGAGGAGTGGAGATCGAGATGAAAACTTTTGTTGCTGCAAACCAATCCACCGGATTGATACTACTACGAAGAAGAAGACTGCCAGGGTGACGAGAGACCAGTGACTCGACACTCTCATGTCTTACAATAAAAACTTTCAGCCAGTCTGTCAAGTGGTGGATGTTTCTGAAACAATCGGCATATTCAAGTGACAATAAACATGACATTTTTGCTGATGAGAATTCTACGATAATCGATGAAGAAGGAAGTTGTTGAAGTGACACCCAAAAACGAGAAAAGGGAGGTATTACGTCGAGAAAATAGCAGGAAGAAAATATTTGGGAAAAATGGATACTAATTCTTACGTATCTTTCCTTTTTAACCTCGTCATTTCCCATTATCTGGGGTCGGCTTGTGCACATTTGCCATGTCTGTCTGTCTTGCGTTGCATTCTCGGTCAAGCCCAGAGTTTTCAGATCCTTGTCTACAGTTGCAGTCCAGGTTGCCTCTGGTCTTCCAGGTCTTCTTCTCAGCGTGAGTATGTTGAGGGCTCTCTTCACCACGTGGTCCTCATCTCTCCGTGTCACATGCCCATACCATCTTAGGCGGCATACTAATGCTTACATATAGCAATTGAAATACTCAAGCCAATGACGATATTGATGAATCGATATTGTTTGAATAGTTCTCGTTAATTCAATTTGGATGATCGGTTTTCCGGATACGCGGCATCCGGATAACCGGCGTGCGGATAACCGGCGCCCGCTGTATATTAATTATCACCGCACCTGACGGCAGCGGAAGCCTCTATTGACACAGCGAGTTAATGAACCCAAAGGTGTTGTTATTGGCGATATTCTACGGCAACCGCACTCCCTCGTCAAATTTTCGATAAAATCTGCGTTCAATCAAACCAGACGATGGTCCGGCGCTCGGTACCTTGTCGACCGCATATTTGAAACCAACGCAGAGTGTCGAATTATGGTTCAGGCTTAGTAAATTCAAAATTAGAATTTTTTTTTTTTACTCTAGCGTCGTAGTATACCTATGTACTCTATTATATAAATGTAGGGCAATATATGATATACGAGTATAATTAAAACAAAGATTGTATGTTGGTATGTATGTCTATCATTTATGCGTTCATATACCATCCAACAGATTGAGATGAAACTCAAAAAAAGCGTGCACGTCAACACATGAAAATACTCTAATGACGTTGGCGGATCATAAATCTTTAGTATTTATAATCTACATACAAAATCTTTTCGGCGATATTCTCCTGTATGCGCTTACTTGATGTTTTTTACCACGGAATGTTGTTGTATGGCAAAAATTAAAATGTTTTCAAAATTGGTACACACATTTAAATCAATATATGTACAATATAATTTATTTATTTATATACAGAATCGAAATTCCAATGTTTTACAAATATTTAGAAACATAGTGTATACATAAATATACAATAAATAGAGAAAATAATAAAAAATAAAAATAACGCAAAAGAATAAGAAGATAACACATGTCAAAGATCACAGAGTCAAGTAGAACAATACCACCGACAAAAGAGGAAAAGGATGTAAGAAAAGGAACGAGGTGTGCTGGTAGGCCATTTAGGAGCGACATTGCCGTTGTACCAAATTGAGTGCTTGAAGCTCCACAAGCATCGACTGGGATCAAAAACAATGGATGGCTACGAGCACGGGTGTACCTATCTGGAACATAGAAGTTAAAACATTCAAGAATTTAATATTTTATGACTTTTTTCTCGTCATAAAATATGATATTTGATGTAGATTTGTATGTGCATATCAATTTATTGAATTTGGTATCAATCATCTATGAAGGTTAAGCGTATTGAAACATATTTGAAAAAATAATCCGGAGAAGGTTTTTATTCGTAATTTAAAAAGTACATTGAAAAATATTTCGTTAGTGGCTATTGATATTATATTTGAATTAAAATATATGAATTCAGTTTTATTTCAAATCTATTTTATTTTAATAAATGTAGATATCCTCCTTTCAAAGTTTATATCGATTTACTGGATGACAGGATGCAGGATCAGGTTCACAATACAAAAAACTTGTTTTTGTTTCACAATTTGAGGTCATTTTTCAAACACTTGCTTTTTCGTCAGGGCGTTCGCCCATAGGCGCGCGCCATAACGGTCACGAGCGAGCTGCCAACTAACGGCGCGCTCTGATATTTAGCGCTGCCAATAGTCGCGGCAGATAAGCGAATTAAAGATGACAGTGGCAAACATGAAATGGACCAACTGACATAACAAATAAAATGGCGCATGCAAACGCCATGCAACATAATACAATTAAAACTAAAATTATATGTGCATTGTGCATGTCAGGCGTGCAAACAAAAACAAGAGACAAAAAATCGTTTTTCGATGCTTTACGGCATCAACCTAAAGGAGCTATATCAAGCTGATATTAATGTTTTAATTTAAAATATAATAATTAGTATAATTATTCACTTTCACCAAGAATCCTGAACACCAATTATTATCAGTGACAATAATATAACGATCCACTTAAATTTACTGGACAACTGCTACTTCCACGCAACTTCGGTAATATCGGCAAACATCACAAATTACATTATTATCGAGCATCTATATACGCTTGCATAAAAAATAAAGAAAATTTGACACAGAGATAGATGGATGATCGAATACTGAGCACCTGCATCAAAATATTCGAAGAATCCATCCGCGATCTTATTTTTTAATTATGTGCGTTCGCGATGGTGTAAGCGATTAAATGATTACAACCTCGTCGCGACAATAATTGGCGCGTTCGGTTTAATTGGGCGCAAATGAAATCGCTTTGACGAACGCCGAACCCTCGCTCCCGTTCGTGAAGCATTCGTCATGCCGTTCACTGGACTACCGTGGGCTTCTGACACTATCTCGACGATGATGCTTCCATCGACAGAGCATTCAAAAGTTCAATGACGAGTTCATAGTCAGTTTTAAGATGTACTTGTGACACTGTCTTCATGATGACTCTTCCATCAATAAAGGATTCAAAAATTCAATGATGAGTTCATGGCCACTTTTGAGATATACTTATATAGGGTCCGCCATCTAACATTTCTTTTTGTAACTAGTGCTTATTTCGTGAATGGTAACACTTAGCTCATGTCTGATTTAACAGATAATTAGTTTTATTCTTCTGCTAAACGAATATGGTTGTGTATACGCTTGAACAACGCTGGAAAATATTGCGACATTACTTTGAAAATCATAGTATTGTCCGCCATCTAACGTTTTTTTTCAGCTAGTGCTTATTTCGTGAATGGTAACATTTAGCTCATGTCTGATTTGACAAATAGTTAGTTTTATTCTTCCGCTAAACGAATATGGTTGTGTATACGCTTGAACAACGCTGGAAAATATTGCAACATTACTTTGAAAATCAGACCATTTTTCTTCGAAAATGAGCAAAGAGTGGCCATTACAGTCAATGGCAAACATTATCGGGCCATTTTTGTTCACAAAAATTGAAGAAGAGGATATTGGCAACATTTGGTTTCAACAAGACGGCGCTACGTGCCACACAACCGAAGCTACACTCGATGTTTTGCACCCCATTTTCAAGAAAAAAAAAATATTTGGCGGACCCGTTATAACTTAACGATTATACTTAGATAAAAGGTTGTGGAATGCAAAGGATTGAAGGGTGGAAGAGGATGGAGATGCAGGAGGCCTACGTTCAGCAGTGGACGGACGCAGGCCGTTAATGGTGATGAAAACTAGAAGACTTCTTGTTTATGCTCACTTTTAAGATGAATATGTGACATAATCTTGACGATGACGCTTCATCAAAAAATGATTCAGTAGTTCAACGAGTTCATGATCACTTTTAATACGAGTATATATATGTATATACCTGCAGCACTATCTTGACGACGAAACATTTATCAATAGGTAATTTAGAAGCTTAACATTGAGTTGATGGTTACTTTTAAAATATGTAGCCAGTTAGATCAAGTGATTAAGGTAAAAAAAAAAGACAATTATATTGGTAAGTAATCAGTACTACATATTTTCAGTTCAAATCTCAATAAATATTTCTATAAATATTTTTTTAAATATATTTTCGGCGGGTACAGCTCAGAAGTAAATCATTTTTACACGAAATCAAAGATACATCGTGGGTTCTATAATGCCAAAGCCAAAAATAAAAATACATTTAATGAATTTAAGAGTTCTATAAATACCTCTCCGCTTGGTGTGAAATTGATCGTTTACCTGTAAAATGACAGTGAAAGAAAAATCCAAAATGTTGATTTCATGACGCTTAAATATTTTTTCCAACCACACTATTAGACATAAATATCTGCAGGGTCGAAATATAGATTTTTTTTTCATTATTGTACCTTCCTATGCTTTCATATTTTTCTACACTTTACAGAGTATCTATTAAAAAAGCGTATCATTTACTAAGTAACATGTAACTGGAGGATCAAAAGATTGTCATTGCTTGCTTTATACATTCTTCTTCGTAGTATTAATCCGGTGAATTGGTTTGCAGCTACAAAATCTTGCATCTCGATCTGCATTCCTCTCGATCCTCTGCAGTCCTCTTAAGCTCAGCATAAGAGCTACAACTCATGTCCTCGAACACTTGATGCAAATACTCCCTAGGGCGCCCGTTACACTTTCGACCCTCAACCATCCCTTCCGCAATGTCGTGAAGAAGACCATCGTGGCGCATTAAATATATTTATACATTAATTATGCATTATATTTTATATAACTTAATATCATGTAATTCAAACGTTATTTTAATATTTTTAATACAAGTATTTAAAGCGTAGGTTACAAAATGACCAAAGTCATGTATAACATGTGCTGGCTGGTAGCAGCTTTCCAGATTGTATCGGCGCTGATGATATTGCCTATCAACGAACTGGCTCGTAAATAATTTAGCCGCGCTTAGCACTAAGTGTTTGGCCAACCCGCTCGGCAGAGATAATGTTGCCCTCGCCAATAATCTGACTGGCCCAAAACACTGTTTCCATTAACCACGATGAAACAATATTCACACCTACATTGTTCAATTATTAATTTATTCATTGAGTGACATAAGCTTCTACATTTTACAAAAAATATATAGGTTAAAAAAAGTAACCTAAATAAAAAGATAAAGAAAATTTAACAGTTTCCAATAAACATTTTTGCCTGTGGGTACAGCTCAATGGTCAAAGCGTTTGCTTTGCAAGCCAAAGGTCGTGTGTTCGATCCCTGACGGAAATTAGAAAAAAAGGATTTTTAATCGATTTCTGAGCTCTAAAACACCCCGGTTGGAGTGAATTTGATCCCTTTCCCGTAAACTGAAAGTCATAGCCTATTAATTAAAATTATTGGTAGACGAAGGTCGTCCCGTGAAGACTACGCATTCATATTAAATTCCTGTAATAATTAAGGATGATGCGTGAATCTCGGGCTGCAGTCTGTGACGGTGGCGGATCAACACTCCACTTGCAGCGTTTAGCCATATACACCATGTAAAGCGTCATAGAAATCCACAGGTGAGACTTTAGAATTTCTATAACCATTTATATTATTTACATCTATACGGTATTCTCCTAATGTGTTTACATAAAAAAGGATAAAAAGTAAGCAAAATAAAAATAAACAAAAAATTTAACAGTTTCCAATAAACACGACTTTAACACTGGAATAAATGTCATTATACATAGTATTTAACATTATTTTAGAATTTAATTACTTAATTGGTGACAATAATTTTGCGCGAAGAATACGTTTTAAATATTTAAAGCGTATTCTTCGTGCACCTATCCATTTTCGGCATACTCATTGCACGTACTCTTGATAAGTCATGCTTCTTCTTCGTAGTATCAATCCGGTGGATTGGTTTGCAGCAACAAAATCTTGCATCTCGATTTCCACTCTTCTCGATCCTCTGCAATCCTCTTTAGCTCAGGACCCACAACTTATGCCCTGAACACTTGCTGCAAATACTCCCGTCTAGGGCGCCCTCTGCAATTTCAACCCTCAACCATCCCTTCCACAATGTCGTGAAGACGACCATCATTCCTTGATTATGCTGAGAGCCTCATTGTTCCTGACGTGGTCTCTCCAGGAAATTCCGAGAATTCTTCTATATGACCACATTTCAAAGGCCTATAGTCTTTTTTTCTCATACACACACGTTAATAAATATCGACTAAGGAATTATTTATTAAATAACTTCCTTTTAAATGCTTTTATAGCTTGCTTACACTTTCTCAATCCAGGTTAAAACTGTATCTACATTTTCAGCATTTTTCTTTCAGTTTTCACGGTTGAACTTCACAGATGGGTACAACGTCGTTGTGGTATTTTCCTGCATTCGTTTACTCAATATAATATATCTTAGTTATTCTTTAAAAATTAGACAAATATATTATTACATAAGTAAATTAAAAAGGGATAACGGTACAGGTGACTATGCAATCCCTAGTTCATACAATTCGACCGACCCGCCACCAGCCGACCCTTTGGTCTCATTACCGTTAATCGTTTTGCGATAATTAGCGACCCGACTCTATTAATTATATGAAGCATGAACATAAAGGAACCCGCAAAATAAATAATTATTTATTCGTGGCGTATTTTTGGAGGAAGAGAACAAAGATATTATTAATGTGTTATTATCCGGGTATTTAACATGCGATGTAATTAACGAAATAACACAGTCATTGTAGGATATTCGCTTTTGTTGTGCAAAATAAGCAATAAATGTGATAATTAACTATTATTTTACTAATATGGATTTATTAATGCACAATTAAGTATGGAGGTATATTTCACATACTCGAAAAGAAGAATGCTTCAGCAGTCGAAAAGAACATTTATGACGTAAATGGTAATATCGACACTGGTTAAATCTATAGTCCGTAAAAACATTTTTTCTCGATTTCTTGCTGTAGCATCATCATCATCATCATTATCAGCCTGTATCAGTCTACTGTTGAACGTAAGCCTCTCGCATGGGTTTCCAAGCTCCTCGAATTTCCGCCTTCCGCATCCAGGTCACTCCCGCTATTCTCCTTATGTCGTCAGTCCATCGTGCAGGGGGTCGGTCAATGCTTCGTTTGCCAATTCTTGGGCGCCATTCCTATACTTTTCTTCCCCATTGACCGTTGTCTCTTCGACAGATATGTCCTGCCCATTACCACTAGAGTGTGCCTATTCGTTGGGTAGTATCCACTACTTGAGTTCTTCTGCGGATATTCTCGTTTCGTTGTTGTAGCATATGGTCGAAAAATTGCCGCTTTATACTAGTAGTTCTGTCAGCCGCCATGGTTTTTGCTTCGTCTCAAGTTACATCTGCGGCAAGTTAAATAACTCTTATTCCTCATAGTCATAATACCGAAAAATATAGGGCAAAATAAGTTCTTAAATAAAAATTATTAAGAATATTTTTTTAATACGCCGATTTTCTCTTAAAGTTGACAGATCTCAATAAAAAAAAACCGTTAACGATGCAGATATAGCATCAATGTCTAGTAGGGAAAATGTAACTGTACGTAAAGTAATTTCTATCACTTGGCAAACGAAATAAGTATAATTTTTAAAAATATATATGTAATTCAATGGAGTTAATTGTTAAATTTGATCAAATTTAAATGGTATCAAAGGGAACCACTTTTGGAATGAATTCATAATAGATCGATCACAGAGTTATTATATATGATCGTGTCGGAAACAACAAGGTCAGATCCTGTCTGCCCAGAAGTGGGCGACGTCGATGGCGTTACTCCCGGCCATCATCAGGTTTTCCTGGGTGCATCTACTCGGACACAGAGCACACTCCAGAAGGTGTGACAAGGTCTGCTCCACACTGCAGTCATATTCAGTCGGTCCGCTATAAAACTGCCAGAGTCATTGAAAAGAGACAATAAACGTTAATTATTAACAGTTAACCGGTGATGCAGTAGTGTAAAATAATATATTGATAGATTACAATTAGGCTCAATAGGCCGTTTGAATAAGGCGATCAGATATGAGGTGTGATAGGAATATTGCTGCTGCATCAATTTAGTTATTACCGGGTCACTGGCTGGTATCTTGTTGTATGCCTTGCCGTTAGATGTTAGTGCCGGTAAACACCTCTCCAGGTAGGTGCTCCTACACCGCAACCACTGTGTGTCTAGACCGGCCTCTTTAAGGAGAGACCAAGCCCAAGAAACATGCCCATCAGACTATACACAAATTTATGAACCACAAGAAGAACAATAACAACATTTTATCTGCAACATATTACACTCAGTTAATTACACGAAAATTAATATAATGTTCTTACAAAATGTTGTTAGAAAATTCATATTCATTCTTAAAAATGTGGTTTTCAAAATTTATTTGATGAGAAACAAGAAGATGGATATAAATTTAATTAAGCGGACTACTTCTCTACGTGTTTTTTGTGATTAGCATTGTGTCTAGGAGGGATGGAAATTAATGATAAAAATTGACTAACGTTTTCGCAAAGAACCATGACTTTCATCATAGAGTCTCTCATCATGATGAACCATATGATTACATAATCTTCTACTTTAACATTGAGGTCACTGCCAAAGGTAGTGATATTTTGAAATACTGTTACACCCATTTGCAGAGTTATTTCTAATGACTCTAGAAAATGGGTGTTAGTAGTTTGAACGTTTATTATTTAGTAACATAAGCCAACATAACATGTATAGTATTATAAAGATGAATATGGTTCATAGATCGATAATAACGCTGAATTTACAACTTATTTGTAAAAATTCCAAAATTCAGCTTTCTTTAATATACGAGTATAAGATTTGGCTTATATATATGTCTGTCATATTTTACTGTTGCAAGTAACGTTGTAATTCAATGATTAATTCTGGGAGACCCATCTAAGATCAGTAAAATTTTGGCTAAATTTTCTTCACCAGACTTTAGTCATGTTTCACGCCGAGCTCCGTTCCCACTGAGGCCTAAGTAGCGTTATGTCAGACGCCTGCTCAGCGCCACGGAGCACGCCTAATCTCACGGCCAGGCGCTATACAACAGGCGTGTTTATTACGAAACCTCTTACCTTATAATGTATATGCATATTACTGCATAATCTGCATTCAGGCCCGCTACTCGGTGCAGCGACTCTCTCTCCTGAACATTGTAGCGTTGCTCGAGATTAGATGATCGCTTCTTGCACTTAGTACGGCTTTGTTCGAGTAATGTGCTTAGGAAGCTTCAATCCAATCATCGGTTACTTGAGCTTTTTGAAGTGGAAACATAAAAATTGATTACTTCCTTATGCCGTTATCATCCTGATACCTTACGCCGAGTAATATCTACATGCGAGTATATATATTATACAACAACAAAAAACAAACTTGAATTTTTTTCAATGTTTAAATTAACGTGTTTAGAACTTCTTTAGGCGTTCCAAAAGTACCTTTTTATCTCTAAAAATTTCAATTTAATGTTCTCTAGTGACATAACGCTTATCAAAATAAAATTATTGATAAAATCGTAATAAAATTGCTAATGCAAATATTTTTTTAATATTCATTTAACAATTTGTCTTTTTATAGGATTTTTTCAAAGGGCTAAGAAATCGGCTTAATTTGTTACAAAATTGTAAGACGTTTTCATAATTTTGGATCCGTTGACTAGCAATCGATGATGTCTTGAAAATACAATGCAGTAAGTAAATATTTTCATAACCATGTTAGTTACTTTTTATTTATATTATATTTAATATATAAGGAGTATATCGATCACAGTTTCGTAATAAGCACGCCTCAAGATGGACTGACGACATAAGAAGAATAGCGAGAGTGACCTGTATGCGGGAGGCGGAGGATCAAAGAGGATGGAAACTCATGTGGGAGGCTTACGTTCAACAGTGGACGGATACACTCTGATGATGATATAGATCACCATAAGAAAGCTTTTAGTTTGTTTATTTATTTATTTATATACAGAATCGAAATTCCAATTTTTTACAAATATTTAGAAACATAGAGTATACATAAATATACAATAAATAGAGAATATAATAAAAAATAAAAATAACACAAAAGAATAAGAAGATGACACGTGTCAAAGATCACAGAGATCTAGTAGAACAATACCATCGACAAAAGAGGAAAAGGATGTAAGAAAAGGATCGAGGTGTGCTGGTAGGCCATTTAGGAGCGACATTGCCGTTGTAGCAAATTCAGTGCTTGAAGCTCCACAAGCATCGACTGGGATCAAAAACAATGGATGGCTACGAGCACGGGTGTACCTATCTGGAACATAGAAGTTAAAACATTCAAGAATCCCAGGGTTGTAAATTGAACCGCGAAGAAGAAGGAATGAATGTTTGAGTGCAGCAATTTTCCTCCGTGACTCTAGCGAATGGAAAGAAACCATCCCTAGAAGAAAAAGAGTTGGGTAATGTTCGGAATAAAATGAATTGAATGGATAGTTACCGTAAATATAAAAATAGAGACGTCGGAGAATTTTTTTATGAATTTTTTCGAGCATGAAAATGTATTTGGATTTATTGGGATTCCAAACTAAACTCCCATAGTTGCCAAAATCCCCGCCTTGACTAAAGTAAGCCATAATATAAAGCTTTGATAAATTTATTTGAAAGACTTATGAATGTATTACAATTCAATACTACGGTACTCGTTGCCTTTGCACAATATTAATATCTGTCAAAAAAATATTTGGAAAGACAATAGCGGTGATTAAAAATATAATGTCATAATTAATAAGCGAACGCATTTCGACTGCAATTCGTTATTATTTTTTTCGATATAGCGCGTAGTTCGAAGGATGACCGGGAGGCTGAAAAAAAACCCATTTGGACAAGTTTAATTGTGAGCCCAATACAAATGCCCCTCACTCGCGTGTATGGGCGGCGAACAATAGCGGCCGCTTGCGCGTCGCATAATAGCCGATCATTTTAAATCAATGGCCTTTATATTGGCGGGCGGTAAACACGCCGTTGGAACCAATTAAAACTCAAAACATGCTCATGACGGTGGCGGAGCGTTCCCGCGTAATTATTATATTTCATTTTAATATCGGCATTTTGAATAATTGTTATTGGGTTTGCAAACGTAAACGCGTACACACCTTTGTGTTTTATTTATTATTTTATTTTTATTTTATTGTTTTGCGTTCATTATGGATTTATAAAAAAACATACATATATTAATCTATACTTTCCCATACGGTTTGCCGTATGTGTCCCACCTTTATATGAAAATCTCCCTGAGATAACGTTGAATATCACATTTATCTAATTTTCAAGGAAAAAAATACTTTTATTTTAGAACATGACATTATACTCGGCAAAAGAGTCTTATGACGGCAGTTTGTGGTGTCCATTTTGTTCATTTTTAATGCGGACATGGTGATGATGCCATGATAGGAACATGAACATGTTTAAAACATGATGAAACACTAACAATGCTTAAATATCTCATCGCCTATCGTCCGAGTTATTACCATTGCCGCTGCTCCCTTGTACTCAAATTGGTCATGCCTTCTGCAACCACTCATAATTAACAGACTCTTCTCACATTTGCTGAACTTTCTTACTGTCGATCGTGAATGATTTGTATGAAAACTTTGTATTTGAGCATAGTTATGCTCAAATATTTGTATGAAACCACTGAGTTCAGTGGTTTCATACAAAGTTGTACTTAATTTTTCTATTTTTTCAGTATTTCCTCGTTCATACAATCTGTATATATTGAAAAAACATATCAATATACACTTGCAATCTTCTCAATCAGCACAAAAATAGAACAAATATTTCCCGCAGGCACCAACAAGCCTGCCTAGCTGAGTGTCATCGAGCTCACTGGTTTCAACAGTTGGGTTTTCCTGCATATGCTTACTTAAAGAATATATATTATAAAATATATTTGTGATAATTTCAAATAATTTTAGATCAGTCAATAGGTTGAAGTGTGATGTACGCAATCTATTTATACGATTTTTCATTTGATTCATATTTTAATAAAATTATTTTAATTTAAAATCACTTAAATTTTAAAACAAATAATACCACATCCCTAGTAATTCGGAAAGAGATCGAGAGTCAATAATTTTCTCTAAAAACACCAATAATATGATGAACTTGTCGTGTACTCATACCAGATAACACAAGAATTTGCGTCTTACGAAACAACATTACTTATAAATTAGTATGATAATTTAAAGATTATAGAAATATGACAGGCGTACGTGACTTGTGTCTTGTGTCTTGTGTCTTGTGTCTTGTGTCTTGTGTCTTGTGTCTTGTGTCTTGTGTCTTGTGTCTTGTGTCTTGTGTCTTGTGTCTTGTGTCTTGTGTCTTGTGTCTTGTGTCTTGTGTCTTGTGTCTTGTGTCTTGTGTCTTGTGTCTTGTGTCTTGTGTCTTGTGTCTTGTGTCTTGTGTCTTGTGTCTTGTGTCTTGTGTCTTGTGTCTTGTGTCTTGTGTCTTGTGTCTTGTGTCTTGTGTCTTGTGTCTTGTGTCTTGTGTCTTGTGTCTTGTGTCTTGTGTCTTGTGTCTTGTGTATTGTGTCTTGTGTCTTGTGTATTGTGTCTTGTGTCTTGTGTCTTGTGTCTTGTGTCTTGTGTCTTGTGTCTTGTGTCTTGTGTCTTGTGTCTTGTGTCTTGTGTCTTGTGTCTTGTGTCTTGTGTCTTGTGTCTTGTGTCTTGTGTCTTGTGTCTTGTGTCTTGTGTCTTGTGTCTTGTGTCTTGTGTCTTGTGTCTTGTGTCTTGTGTCTTGTGTCTTGTGTCTTGTGTCTTGTGTCTTGTGTCTTGTGTCTTGTGTCTTGTGTCTTGTGTCTTGTGTCTTGTGTCTTGTGTCTTGTGTCTTGTGTCTTGTGTCTTGTGTCTTGTGTCTTGTGTCTTGTGTCTTGTGTCTTGTGTCTTGTGTCTTGTGTCTTGTGTCTTGTGTCTTGTTACAATACACATATTATATATTTACAATTAAATATTCTAATAAATCACCCTAATCAATTAAAGCAATCGACATCGTATATCGTCAGGCTGCGCTTATTATTACAGTTATCTTGCTCAGATGATAAAATGCATCGAATTAGGTACTACAGCTAGCGCCGGTACAAGAGTGAATCAAATCCTTCTGCTGGTTTCCTCGTGTGACTGTTGGCTAGGCATGGTTGGGCAATTATTTGCAGACATGTCAACACGACCCCCCGTGTGGTAGAAACGAAGCAATCGCAGTACTTTTCTAAGGCGCTGTTAAACGTACAGCGAACCTAAGATTTTTTTTTCAATCGAAAAAGATTGTATTGATGAAATTGACATGTTGAATGTAAGATACTTAGAGTAAGAGCTCAATGTTTCAATAACAGTTGTATAACAAAAGATAAAATTCGATTTTATTAAGCATAAAATGAAGATAACTGATATACATAAAAAATAATATTTAACAATTCAAAGTGATTTATGTAATTAAGTCTCTTTTATTAAGCTGCCAAAAACATGCTATAAATACATATGTTTTATGCTTTACATTTCTTGCTTTCTTCGTAGTATCAATCCGGTGGATTGGTTTGTATAAACAAAATCTTATATCTCGGTCTCCACTCTTCTCGATCCTCTGCAACCCTCTTTAGCTCAGCATAAGAGCTACAACTCATGTCTTCAAACACTTGCTGCAAATACTCCCGTCTAGGGCGCACTCTCATTTCTTGCATGAGTGTAATTATGAGTGAAAAGAAATATTTAACTAGCATAAGATTTTTTTTTATGCTCCACAGAAATCCAAAAAATCAATGTATGATTTTTTGGTTTTCGTTGATCTTTGACATGTGTTTTTTTTTTTTTATGTATTTCTCACATTTTTTTTTGTTTTATTTCATATTTCATGCCTGCATTGTTTAAGTTTGTTTATCATTTATAAATATTTTATGGTAACATATTTTCTGTGAATGAAAAATATTTTTTATCCAATTTTTCATTGATCGCAATTCACCTAATACTAAACATGCTCAATAATTCAGTGGGAAAATACATACAATATCTTTTTATACCACTAAATAGCCAAGTTGATGGATAATAAAGTGTCCGCCATCTAACGCTTTTTTTTAACTAGTGCTTATTTCGTGAATGGTAACACTTAGCTCATGTCTGATTTGACAAATAATTATTTTTATTCTTTCGCAGAATGAATATGGTTGTGTATACGCTTGAACAACGCTGAGAAATATTGCGACATTACTTTGAAAATCAGGCCATTTTTCTTCAAAAATGAGCAATAAGTGGCCGTTACAGTCAATGGCGATCGTTGTCGGGCCATTTTTGTTCACAAAAATTGAAGAGGAGGATATTGGCAACATTTGATTTCAACAGGACGGCGCTACGTGCTACACAACCGAAGCTACACTCGATGTTTTGCGCCGCATTTTCAAAAAAAAAAAGTTATCTGGCGGACCCTTTACCTTACTTAAAATAGCATATTAAATTATAATATTTATCCATGACACGCGTATATAACTGGTGCAGCTACGTTTCGTTCACTATGCAGCCTTTAACGTGTAAAGTAAACTTTCATATTGCATGTAAGTTTCACCTTATCTATTACTGCTTACAAACTCCTTTGATTACATTTTGTTTAATAAATTAGCCTGCTGATCACAAAACGAATCTGTACTCTTAAGATTAAGCCTCACCATATAACGGGTCCGCCAAATAACATTTTTTTTTTAAAATAGGGCGCAGAACATCGAGTGTAGCTTCGGCTGTGTGGCACGAAGCGCCGTCTTATTGAAACCAAATGTTGCAGATATCCTCTTCTTCAATTTTTGTAAACAAAAATGGCCCGATAATGATCGTCATTGACTGTGACGGCCACTCCTTGCTCATTTTTGAAGAAAAATAGTCTGATTTTCAAAGTAATGTCGCAATATTTCTCAGCGTTGTTCAAGCGTATACACAACCATATTCGTTTAGCGGAAGGATAAAAATAATTATTTGTCAAAGTAGACATGAGTTAAATGTTACTATTCACGAAATAAACACTAGTTAAAAAAAAAGTTAGATGGCGGACAATAGCATGATTTTCAAAGTAATGTTGTAATATTTCTCAGCGTTGTTCAAGCGTATACACAACCATATTCGTTTAGCGGAAGGATAAAACTAATTACTTGTCAAATCAGACATGAGCTAAATGTTACCATTCACAAAATAAGCACTAGTTAAAAAAAAAAACGTTAGATGGCAGACCCTATATTAATTTGTCCGTTGTTAGGTTCTAAGGTTTCACTTTGATAACACTCTGTCATAATTTAAAATTAATTTTAATTAAAAAAATAATAAATTAAAAATATATAGTTTTCATTCACATTTATATGAAATGATTACATGTTTCGGCCTCCCTGGAGACCGTCTTCAATAACATTCTGTCTGTGTAATCGTGGCCCGAGGCTTATTCTAAGCAATGAGAGCGCAGTGCTACTGCGATTGTCGTTTGCCGGTCGCAATAGAGCCCGGTAATTGATGGTGCGTATCCTTAGGTATGTTGTAGCGCTACGAGACTGCGCACAATGCAGCGGTGACTGGGGGAGCTTTTTAAAAATATTATCGTTCATAAATAAGAACGGCCATCTTACAAGAAAAAAAAAATATTAAATCAATTTAGTGAGAAATTGATACAGGATAGAAGGACCGATCTCGATGAAGAGGCAAGTAATATAATTAGATTAGAAACAAAAGGATTGGTGAATAAAGTGATTTTCAGCAATCAAATGAATTTATATAGAACAGAGCTCCGCAACCTTTTCTCATCTACGGCACACCAAAGTACTTCTTTGGATTCTACGGCACACCAAAGTTCTCACCTTGAATACCGCGGCACACCAAAAGACAAAAATAGATATTAATTTGATCAATTTCACTTTTTATTTAAATTTCATTTAGAACTTCATAAAGCAAGTACCTCGTTGTATGTCTACATAAATAGGTGATAGGCGCTGGGAGTTTGAGGACCGTTGTTAAATTATTTATTTATAATATTGCCTTATTTGATCGCGGCACACCTGTATCTGCTTACGGCACACCAGTGTGCCGCGGCACACCGGTTGCGGAGCACTGATATAGAGGAGCAGTCTTGGAACTAGAATTGAGATCTGACGACACAGAGAGCAAAAAAAATGTATTGAATATAGGGTAGAAAGAAAAGTATGTTCTTTATCTCTCATAGATCAGAGACTTGAAAAAAGTAAAAGAAAAAAAATTGAAAAAATAAAATAAAAATTCTAAATAAATAATATACTTGTTCAAACTCCTATGTCCGCTTCCTAAACTGAAGCATATGGTCGTCAAGAACCACCGCTATAAAGCTATATCAGTTGCCATGGTCTCCGCTTTATACAATATTAGCCCTACCTCCCGGAGCACCACCGAGATCATCATACTTACCTATTACGAAACTGATAATCAATCTCTAAAGATTGTCTGAGAAAATTTTATTTTATGGGATCAGTTAGTGGAGCATAAAATAATGATAATTTAAATTTATTATAAAATAAGGAAAAAATAAGATGCCGACAAAAAAAACTATGAAGCACCTGGAACATCCTCGTAGAGCGCCAATTTTCTGGTTAAAAACTTCCGTTTTATGGTAGGAATATGATTTAATTTTAAATATATGTATTCCAAATGTTACTAAATCACAATCGTTAAGACCCACAAAAAAGACAAAAAAAAAATACCATGGAATAGTAATTCAACTGATTCATTGTTAATAAATAAATAAAGCATATAAAGTATTAAATAAGTAGTACAAGTATTTATTTAATTTTGATTTAACCTTAACGAACACAGTATCAAGTCGACATCACCTATATCGAATCAACTGAAATCTCAGTTACACCGTTTTCCAATCCGAATCCTATCTAGGGGATTAATTAACTCTACTCGCTAATCGACCAGAAAAACGAAAAAAAAACGGATGGGCAAACAGAGAGGCCGAGCAGGGAAAAGGAAGGGACAACCAAAGAAATTACTGAGGCAATTAAATGCAGCCAATAATTTTCACTGTTTACGTTATTTTATTCAGCATTAAAAAGGGGGCAGGGTCTCCACACCAAAAGTCTTTCTCTAAAAAGAACTCAGGCAAGGAGCCCTTGGTTCATTACGCCGACAGAAAGGATTTTAATTTATTTACGGATAAATTAGCATTCAGGACCGCGAGGCTTTGTTCGAGGGGTGGAAGGCCTATTGTTTCAACTCTTTTGCCATCGCTTTTTACGTACTTTAACGGTGACTGTTCGTCCGTGCGGTTATCGAAGCGACATTTTCATTCAGCGGCTTGAACTATTTCAGTAATCTGTTCGGCGGAGCGGATAAGTATTGATATCGTAAAAGGGGTGCGGTCGTATAGAATCTTGTTTGTACCGTGTTCTCGGTGCGAGCGATTCGCATTATGTTTGTTTTCGATCATTGTTTGCAATGTTTGATTGTACTCTCGATTGTAATTGATGCTTGATTGTTTTTGAACGCATGGGCGACTCCTGACACTTTACACACAAAGATCGTTCGCCGTTATTGAAGCGAATTAACAATCATTATTAATAACGGTAAACACCGAAAAATATGCTTGTATAAATATTTGTTATACAGAGAGACCTCTTACGCACAGCATTCAAGAGAACACTAAAATAATAGATAGGTCAACTCTTTTTTCACTTAAAAATTTAAAGTACATAGAAATTTGTAATTAAATTTAATATTTACGTCTTACAAAATATTTTCAAAAGGATTGCTTTTTTAAAGAAACTTTTTCACCGTGTTTTTTTAATGCCGTGATTATATATTCACATGAAGATGCTCCTTCCATACTGAAATTGATGTTTTCAGATTTTGGAAAGACTTAATTTGGCGTTACTTATAACGTAGCTTATTCTTAAATAATACAGTTGAAATTGATTTCTGATTGGTGGTTATTGAATTTCAATGTATTTAATTGAATCATTTTGCTTTAAAGTAACTAAGAATACTGAAGAACTAACTAAGAAACTGCTATCCTGGACAAAATGTGGAATAAATATTAACGGAGAGTACATTTCTCACCTCCGATTTGCAGATGACATAGTGCTAATAGCCGAATCACCTGACAAGCTCCAAGACATGCTCTACGACCTCAATGAAGCGTCGAACAAAATTGGTCTGAAAATGAACATGGATAAAACAAAAGCCATGATTAATAGTCATATTTCACAGACCTTTGATCCTATTTCCATTGGAAGAACAGAAATAGAGGTTGTAAACGACTATACCTATCTGGGACAAGTAATACAACTAGGGCGAAATAACTTCTCAAAAGAAATCGACAGGCGCATACAACTGGGATGGGCAGCATTTGGAAAACTAAAGTACATTTTTAAAGCGAAAATTCCGCAATGCCTTAAAACTAAGGCGTTTAACCAATGCGTCCTCCCTGTATTAACTTATGGCGCAGAGACGTGGAATCTGACAGCAAGTCTTACCCATAAAATAAAAGTCACCCAGCGTGCTATGGAGAGATCCATGCTCGGAGTGTCGCTAAAAGATAGAATCCGAAACGAGGATATACGCAGAAGAACTCAAGTAGTGGATGCTACCCAACAAATAGGCACACTCAAGTGGCAATGGGCAGGTCATAGCTGTCGAAGAGACAACGGTCGATGGGGAAGAAAAGTATTGGAATGGCGCCCAAGAACTGGCAAACGAAGCATTCGCCGACCCCCTTCAAGATGGACTGACGATATAAGAAGAATAGCGGGAGTGACCTGGATGCGGAAGGCGGAGGATCGAAGAGGATGGAGACTCATGCGGGAGGCCTACGTTCAACAGTGGACAGACACAGGCCATCTTAGTTCATCATCATCAGATGATGAACTAAGAATAAATAACAAAAAACTAATATAATAACTTACATATATTTAAAAACCTGTCTAGAATGTTCTTTACCACTTCCTGGCCTATTCTGTGGACAATTGACTGACGTTATTTTGGGAAGCTATTAAAAAAACCAAAGCTAAACGGAATATACTCTAGGGATCCTTAGGATGCAAAACTGGCAACTGGCAGCTAACAGCAGGACTTGTGACTGTTTGTAACGACGGTGTACTCCAGCATGAGAGCGGAAACGGGAAGAGAAGATTTAAGAAAAAAGACTTGGTAAATATTGGAGTTTCAGCCAAGAGGTTAGTAAAAGCCGTGAGTAAGTGCATGGAAATATTTCTTCTGAATGTAAAGCGTTCGACACGGATCGGAAAGTGCTACTCCTCCTCGAAGTTCAAAACCGACACCTTAAGGCGTGTACGTTGTAAAAAATGAATTATTCAATAAAATCCATAATGTTACATTTCAAAGGATTGCGGTGTGAACAGAGATGTCACATTACCGAGAAATGTTCAGAACAAGCTATGCTTAGCTCTGGATTTTTTTTAAAATAAAATATTTATATTCTTTATCCGCTCCTTAGTTGAAGCACATGGTCACCATGAACCACAGCACCACAGCTCTGTCAGCTGCCACGATTCTAGTTTCATCTGAAATCATCTCTGTACTAGAAACCGCGATGAGAGCTCCCGAAGTCTTTTAGGTTGAGAGCACTCGGGGTCAAATCTATTGTATGCAGTATTCGAGACATAATAAGGTATTTATTGACTATCAATATTTTTAAGGAAGTTTGATTAGCTCAATGATCCCGAATTATTTTTATAATATTTTTTTTCTAATAATAAATCTAATAAGATAAATTTAAAAAAATAATAAAAGTATGTTTACTAAGAAATATATACTATATTCATTTAATAACACATCCTTACCAAAAAGTATAACTCCATTTATTATGCAGTCATTTTTGAACTGTACCTGTATTGTATTTACTCGTACAACTAGCTTATTATCTTGTATATGAATATTTTCAAACTGAAATTAATATATTAATTTTCATTAGTTACGTTAGTATCTTGAAAATTTTGAAGTAATGCTTATAAGCGGCACAAAAATCGATGAGCGCGGTACAAGCTCCGTACCCAGCTTCCTTGCCACGGGAAATAATAATCAACTTTGTTTCATTAACCGCGAGTGGTCCGGTCCACTCATTAAATACTTTCCTCTGTCATAGACGTACAATATGCGCGTCCGTATATATAATTATGTGTGTACAATATACAGGGAAAAAATCCTCTCTCCCGTCTCCAGCTGTTTGCCAACCACTGCGGATGAAATGAAATGATAACCGGGCCTCCGACACAGACGCCGAGTGCTGCGCAAATAGTGGGATCTAATTGAAATCTCTGCCGGGGAAACAAGCGGACAGATGTACCGGTGGATACAGGCGGCTATAGCCAAGGGTGAGCTTGCGCCTCCAATATATACAGGTCATCGCTTACTTCTGCAACAGTCTAGTTTCATCCAGTCAATCGTTGATTAAAACCACCACAGGGTGTATATAGTAGTGAAAACATGTTCCATATCATTAGAAAGCTGACGTATGATAATAGTTTCGTATGTTAGAAGGTAGGAGAGCATCACTTGTCAATTAGTATAACTTCATTCAATAAAATTTATGTAGCACAGCATTAATTTCGAAACGGTAAATATTCATCTAATAAATACTTGATTATAGACAATGCAGAGTATGTACATCTTGGCAAGTTTTGGTGACAACCATATGATTTGAATATTTAATGTAGTAGAACAATTATATTAAAAAACTAAGTCTTCATTCAATGAAACTAACGTACGAGAGCATTACTTTTGAAACGGTCAAGCTTCTTCCAATCAAAACATGATTATAAATAAAGCAGGGTTTGTCGCTCTTGGTATGGTTAAGTGGATAGAAATATATAAGAAGGATCTCTTGACGTCTTAATCAATAAATTAACTTACTTTATATTCTTGTCTACTGGATTATGTTATTTAGAATAATCTTTGATTGTACAAATATATAGAATAATTTACAAATTTATGTGATCAATCGGACAGATGATAAGCTTGTCAACAGAATTTGTAGAAACTGAGTTTGGTTGTAAATATAATTTATTTAATTAATTTGACGTAATTATATGTGGAGATTTTTTGCCGATTGCAAGGAATAATATTTTCCACCAATTTGGTATTAAATTTCTTTTCCCTATATATACTTGTTATTAATATATATACCAGCATGCACTGTATTAGCTTCGTGTGTAAATATGTCTAAAAATGATCCAAGTCGTCGACCTTTTATGCTTTTAGAAAGAGTGACATTTTTTTTGTATTCCTGTTCTTAATATTGCAGTTCTTTCAGTCGTAAGCTCATAATTAAACATTTTAATGATAAACCTTACAAAATTGGCATTAAATCTGAAACGATCGTTTTATTGCATATTTTTGTTTGTTAACACAATTTAGATGTCGCCGAAGTTATCACCGCATAAAGTTATCCAAATAATAGTTAACTGCCCAAACAAAGTTATTATTGGCCGTAAATATTTAGTGTCGGTTACATAGGCAATGCAGATATATCGTTCAGATATATAAATAGTCCCATAATAAAGATGTTTGTTCTATTTTATGCAGCACTAGTCACCCCACTAATCAATGCTTATTTATTTTACGCATATTAATCATGTACTTATACCTGATTAAAGTAAAACATAGCAAAAATAACAATTAATCTAATTGTGGGTGTCAATCATCATCATCACCATGTCCAATCCTCAATTTTTTTTTTAATGTAAACACATACAGGAGAATACCGACAGATGGTGATATTTATTCTGAAGTCTCATCTGTGGAATTCTATGACGATTACCATAGTGCATATGGCTAAGCGCTCCATGTGGAGTGTTGATCCGCCAACGTAATAGACTACAGCCCGAGATTTATGCATCATCCTTATTATTATTACAGGAATTAACTATGAATGGGTGGTCTTCACGGGACGACTTCCGTCTACTATTTTTTTTTTTAATCTCCGTCGGGGATCGAGCCCACGACCTTTGACTTGTAAAGCAAACGCTTTGACCATTGAGCTATACCCACCGGCTGTAGCATATGGTCTTCACAAACTGCCACCACAAATATCTGCAAGCCGCCATGGTTCTCGCCTTATCTTAAGTGAGGTCTGCCAGCCGTAGTTTCGTCGAGTACGTTCTATATATAGTTTTGACGGCCTTCCAAGACGGCGCTAGCTCGAGGCCTTAGTTTATCCTCCCCTGCGGCATCCGAAGTAGTCGTATATGTTCTAAACAGATCCATAGTATATGTTCATAGTGGGTGTCAGGCATCATGAAACAAATTTACACAAAACAATGATTTGTGAGATTCACGCAGTTGTTGATCTTAATATAAAACCTTTGGAACGAATCACGTTTATCGAAAACTTGCTGTTAAATATACAATAAAATTAGATTTATTTTGTTGTCTTAAAGTTAAAGTTTTCTTACTTGTGGATATATTCGTGGATATATTCATATACAAACGAACAATTTTGGTAAAAATGTGTATAAACTTGTATCATTATCAGCCTGTATCCGTCCACTGTTAAACGAATCTTTGTTACATTCATATCATATTTTAGGCACACCTTGTCACACCATAGTCACATTTTCCTGACATACTACAAATTAATATTCTAGATACATTTTAAATACATCTCATCCCAATAATCTAGTCAAGTCAATCTAGATAACGTCCTAGAAATATTATAGTCGCTTTCTAGTCATATTGTGGTCACATCCTAGGCATATTTCAACCCAATCATTATCAGCTTGTATCCGTCCACTGTAGAACGTAAGCCTCTTGCATGAGTCTCCATCCTCTGCGATTTTCCGCCTTTCGCATCCAGGTCACTCCCGCTATTCTTCTTATGTCGTCAATCCATCTTGCAGGAGGTCGGCCAATGCTTCGTCTGCCAGTTCTTGGGCGCCATTCCAATACTTTTCTTCCCGATCGACCGTCGTCTCTTCGACAGATATGTCCTGCGCATTGCCACTTGAGTGTGCCTATTTGTTGGGTAGCATCCACTACTTGAGTTCTTCTGCGTATTTCTTCGTTTCGGATTCTATCTTTTACCAACATTCCGAGCATGGATCTCTCCATAGCACGCTGAGTGATCTTTATTTTATGGGTAAGACTTATATTATAAAATTATATTGTTTTTAAAGATATTCCCACATAGTTAATTGTTTTATTTTGGTGATGTACAGAAAGTAGCAATCTTTTAAGTCATAACAGCTCCTACACATCACATCTGACGATCCTACTTTCTTTCTCTCCGAAACAACATTTCATCAAAGTCTGTCGTACCGTTGTTACATCCAAGTGTCATTTGTACGGGTGGTGTATTAAGCAACGCTTACACGAAGACACCTCTACGGTAGGCTTAAACCTAAGCGATCTCGAGTTCAATTTATCAATGCCACCTCTTCTCCTACGTGGTCCCGTCTAAAGCCAGGCCGTGTAATAATATTAATCCCGCGCGGCCTTATATTATCAAGAAGTTTGATTTCATTAATGGTGAAGCTGTGATTACGCAGGCAGTGATTTTCATCTTAATAACCAACATACTAATCAAATCAAATATATCACAAATTCTAACAAGGGAGATGCATCTATTAATAATGCTACCCTGATCTCTAATTTTCAATATATAAATTTAAAAAAAAAACTACTTTTAAATAAATAATAGTATCACACTGTTCGTCCGAACTTTTTAATTGATTGCGCCAGCACGTCTACATTGCATTCTTCTTCGTAGTATCAATCCGGTGGATTGGTTTGCAGCAACACAATCATGCATCTTGATCTCCACTCTTTTCGATTCTCTGCAATCCTCTTTAGCTCAGCATAAGAGCTAGAACTCATGTCCTCGAATACTTGCTGCAAATACTCCCGTCTAGGGCACCCTATGCAGATTCTACCGTCAACCATCCCTTCCGCAATGTCGTGAAGAAGACCATCGTGGTGCATGCTGTGACTGATCCATCGGGCTAGCCTCTCTAAGATGGTTCTTAACATTGTATTAGGTTTGATGAAATCAATTACTTTTACGTTACATAAAAACACCTCAAGGACCATTCGAGGAAATAGAGTAAAATTTTCAATAATCAAAATCCTTGCTAATTAGTGACAAGTATTACCTTTAATAAGGTTATATTTGTCTTAATATTAAAGAAAAATTTATTTTGTGTGGTGTTTATGAAAGCGTTCCAAAAATTTAAATTTTTTGATAAAATAAATAATGTCAGTAATTTTTATTGTTAAATGTATTTTTAATCATAATCAAATTAATATTTATTACTTGGTTGAAATATATATTACTTTGAATGACTTACTATCTTATTATTATGGTTTCTAGAACAATGTGAAATTTATCAAGCTTCTTTCTGTAAAAAGATTCAAATGGAAAAAGATAATAAAACATTATCCAAGTAAATCACAAAAGAAACACGCAATTACTTTTTTAATTATATATTATGATGTGTGAAGACAAATTCATATAAGTTTACTTTGCTGTACTAAATTTTCGCTTAGATTTTATCTGCCTAATTAAAAATCAACACCAAAAACAACAATTCACTAATATCAAAGTATTATAATGAATAGTATAAGAAATCTATCATAATAGTTAGGTAACGTTGAAAATTTGAACCTTTGAATGAATCTGTTTTATAACACACACATGAGGTGTGTAAGCACAGCTCTTGATTACCCCGAGTGTGTAACGGAATGGGAGGCTATTTGTTTAAGTCGCGACACCTGTACCAAGTCCAGGTGGGCGTAGTCGGAGCCGGGACCAGACTAATACCATTTTCACCTGATGTCAGAGAATGTTTTTTTCCGTCGGAGGCGAAAAAATGTTATCTCTCTGCGTCCGCGCGATCGAAATCTCGACAATTTTTTTCTATCGTTCCGCGATAATTTTTATGCGTATAATAAATTAGATAGATTAACAGAAGTGATTATGTGAATATTTAACGGCAGCTCTTTTTACTGTTGATGGGAACCGTGACATGTTGTTGGGTTGTGGAATTTTCAGTTATACTATCACCACGACCAAAAAGACCAATACACTTCACCGCATACTATTGTATATAAAGATGACAATTCAATAGAAGATTTGTGTTTCGATTAAAATTAGAACTACCATCCTGCGTTTGGAGTATAGACTAGATAAATTTAAGCTATTTTCGCGTATACGGGACAGATACGTGGCAGATACGTGGCAGACACGTGTAGATATACGACACTTGTAATGATACGTATAATATCTTTTCCAAGCTCGGCGACCTTACTATAAAGCAATACTGTCTATTCAAGGTTAATCTCAAAACACGATTAGGCGAAGATCTTTGTCAGCTTCAAACAAGGCTTGTTGCCACTAAAATAAGTATGAAAAATGTAATACAAGCATCTGAAACAAAAACCTTAAATAACAAATATAATATCTGACGTAATGATAAGTTGCATTATAATATAAGTTATTTTTTGGATCTATTATTACATAGTTTTAAGGAAGATTTTTTAAAGATAAATTCATACATAATTTACCAACTATAAAATGTTATTGCAGTTGCACCTTTTAGTAGTGAGAATCGAAAAACTTTTAAAAAAAATAACTGATTCCCTTTGCGTCTGTTTCTTTTGGCATCTTGGGGCGAACATAATAAGGACAGGTCTGCTCTTTGATAAATTTAAGTAAATATAAAAAAAAAACACATAAAAACCATATTCCAAATATCCAAATTGAATCTAGCTTTCGATTACTTCACTTCACTGGCTTTATATCCAAGTGAGTTCGTTCTCAAGCATCCACATTGGTTTGTATAAGATACTTATCAATGACATTACATTTATTTAATGTCCTAGTAATTTGTTCATCGGACAGGCCGCGAGATGCTTATGTGATATGATGTCCCTGAGAGACGATTCACAGATATAAATTTTCTATACACAAAAATGAAGCAACAAATTCTGATTCATACAAAAAATCTTTGATAACAATTTTTATTTCCATATCTGTATAACAGTAAATTAATAAAAATAATAAAAATAAATAAGCTTCTTAAGCTATTCACAAATAGACTAAAGCAGTTTAGGCTAGTCATTGTTTGATATGACTTAAGAGGAAATTAAGAGCAGACGGAATTAATTGTAATTGGAGGGAGAGATATTTTTTACTATGCGTAAGAAAGACAATGTATTTTTTTTTCATCATATGCGTACGTCGAATAACCTAACCTAACCTAAGTTATTTCGTTAACGAGACCTATACATCTCTGGATAAACCCTTAAGTAAGATTAGGTTAGCGAGTCAGCACCTTACTTAATAAGATGTCCTGTGCACCCCACGTCGTTACCGATAAGTCTAGGAATGATTTGTTTGAGGACGATAGGTCGTGACACCATCCAACGACACAGGGCACCTGTGCAGTCACTCATCTAAGGACAATATACCTCTTAATGTTGCTTTACTTCTGCGATCGCAATATTGTGACAGTTTTCAATAAGGTTTGTAGCTTAAATAATAAATAGTATATATTAAATATTTCTGAATCTGGTATTACTAGCTAAAAATATATATTCTAATGTCAGCTTTCTGAATATGCCGGTATGACAGTCCCTTAAAGTATGTCGAACGCTCATTTTATTAAGCTATAGAAATTCAAGCTACCTCTTTTTGGGCATAACGCGATGTTATCTAATATAAAGTTAATAATGAATGGCTGGGCACCCACTCGCACGCTGGGCACTTCACACTCCAAGCTTTCATTGGAATCATCAGGGCGGACAGATGCAGACACAGATTGTAATATTTTTCCAAATTCTTTAACCATTATCAGCACCATGAGAAATTGAATCAAAGCCCACTTCAAGTCACTTGAGCATTTGTAAGTATTGTTCTATTTCAATGTGTCAATTTTGGGAAGTATAGACTTATTAAAAGGCGTATTACTACTCCCAATGGCTGGGAGTAACGCCATCAACCTCGCCCACTTCTGGGCAGACAGGATCTGACCCTGTTATTTCCGATACGAATATATATAAACTGCTCCCAATAAGAAGCATATTTGTTATCATATCAAAAGGCTTTAATGTATAAATCTTAAACATAGATTATATGACGCATGTCACTGGGAAGATGACTTATCAGTGTATATAGAGTATTGATATTCAATTGATAATAGACCACAGATATTTCATCATTGTCCTTTTTTTATTAAACTTAAATTTTCATGACGATTGATTGATGGTTTGTTTGTCGTTAAGCCGCATAAAAATAATGGGAAATCGTTTTGATTGTTTCACTTTTATACTTATTCTTATTTGCCAATCATTAGATTATGAGGAATCAGGAATACTCATATTAAGGAGCGTGGGCACTGAAATAATAATTACAGCCCACTTTGGACCGGAGTATGCAAGACGAGGACACAAATGAAAGCCTGACAGTTTTACAGCGGACCGACTAAATGTAACTGCGGCGTGGAGCAGACCCTGTCACACCTTCTGGAGTTTGCGCTGTGTCCGAGTAGCAGCACCCAGGAAGATCTGATTATGACCGGGAGTAACGGCATTGACGTCACCCACTTCTGGGCAGACAGGATCTGACCCTGTTGTTACTGACACGATTATATATATTACCACATAAGCTACAAAGTCAAACATTTCTGTTTTTCCTTTCCCGTTTTAAGGACTTTACAGAAATCCATTTCCATAGCGAAGATGCACGCAATTTAAAAACATTTAAGTTTTTCACAATTAGATGAACGTTATGGGTATAGGGAAATAGTACAATCATACGTAATTGATTTACATTATAAGAAGAGTGTAGCGCAAAGTTTCTTGTGTATTGTGAAAATTTGACGTCGGTATCTGCCTACTTATGTATGTAGGCTTGGCAGTTATTTCAGCAGAAGTACCTATGCCTTTGCATAAGCTCTCGTGTGGACCCTAATGGGGCAGTCTGTATTTTTAATGACTACCACGAATAAAACTTCTATAAATTATAACCCTTCTAGAGCAATATTATCTGTCAAGACCATTGCGTCTTTAATTTTTACATCTAACTGCAGGCCCAGCCAAGGGTCGGATTCAGGAACTGTAATGTCCTCTCTGATGCAGAGAATAGGGTATGCATTGCTTTCTATCTACAATGAGAGGAGAATATCTTATATAGGTAATACTGCCAAATGTTGGTGCACTCTAATGCAATAAAATAAATCAACGAAAATATTTAAAGCAAAAAAACAGTATAAATATACAAAATAAAAGACAAAATAAGTCATCCATTATCAAGTTTCCGATGTATTTCAAAATACCGAAATCATTTTTAATGTTGCATTTGTTTTAAATTTTGAATATTTATATTTTTTACTAAATACATACCTGTATATTTTCATATTTTTCAAAAATATTTTCTATCCACCCGATCGGTGTATCACCGCTACTTTACCAGTATAAATGTAATTGATTATTAAACTAATTTAAGTGGTAGAAATTGTCCCGAGGATACCACCAAAATACAAGTAAGCGAAATGCTAAATGTTGCTCAAGGTTTATATTATATTATCATGGATCTTTAGAATAAATACCAGCAAGTTCTTGTATCTTATCTTAGCTTACTAGAATAGTGTATATGGAAAATATTTACTTAAAAGTAGACAATAAAAACGATTTGATAAAAACAAAAATAATGGCATCTGAAAACTGTAATACGACAATTTTTGGCAAACATATGATTCAGATAAAACCTGAAAACTTAGGAGAAAAAATAAATCACACGCATCTTACAGGTATAATATCCCGTTAATTACCTTTCATCAGATATAGGGTAAGTAGTAACATACTTTTGTAAAGATGTAGTCGGCAGACGTGCCTTTTCCCAAAAAATAATGAAAAGAGAAAAAAATAAAAATAAGAGCCAATCTATTAGAGGGACAGTTTGCACCGATAATTTAATGTTTTGCGTCCTCTATAAAAATATTCCACTTTTATAACTGCGCCACCAAAGAGAAATGTTGACTGAATTAAACCAATGCGTATTTTGATAACAAAAATACGTTATTTATTTTATTATTATTATTAATTTCTAGAGTTGAATTGTTTTTTATGTTGTCTCTCATAAAAGAACCCTGTTGCGGCCCTGTTATCATCTGGGTATTAGTTTGGCATTGGGGTACGTAGAGGGAGCAGTCCAGTACTTGCGGAATATTTATGCTAGTTGGTGCTTTGTATTAACCAGGAACCTTTGTTCGGCCATTTCACTTTGCTTAACACATTAAATTTTGCATAATTCATAATTATTTAATGTTCGGGGAAGAGCACCGGCTTAGAAAAGGTCCGGCAATTGGTCCTGACAAACTCAACACAAAAAAACCTTGCTGAAATATTATACATATATTACATTAGATGAGAGAAAGGGGTTATCTCATTATATAATTATTTAATATTATTTTTGTAATTAATAAGTATATCATACACATATGGCATACATCATAAAACATTTGACTTGCATATGGAGAGTACAAATACAGGTAAAGTCGGACGACAAAAGTTTTGTGACAACTTAAACTTTCAAATCTCATCTCGAGAATCCAGTACCATTTTATCCATTATCACAGTCCCTTATAACCTTATTATGTGCGGCTGTTGCCAGATACTGAATTTAAATTAATATACTTGACTGATGTAAGTAAAAATAATATTTTATAAGGGAAAATAAAAAAACTGCATCCAACGTAAGAGATTTTTTTTTTATCTCAACCAAAGTTCTAATATTATAATAAAATATATTCCTTGAATACATTGCTCTATTTTTATAAGGATTTATGTATACATACTCGTACACTATTTACTTATGGCCTGTATTTCTTTGTTCAATTTGGCAGTAAATAAAATAAATCGGGAGTAGACTAAATAAATTGGCAGTTTTCACTGTGTCTGAATATGGTCAGTTATAAAAATAAAATTGCAATAATATATTCAGTATTGGTAAAAATTTATGTAACATGAATGAATAATCAATCAATAAAATGGAAGCCTAACCTAACTTAACCTATTATTAATTACCATTCATTAATTTTTTCTGCCAATTTGGCTGCCAAATAATTATTTTTTACTTAACTTTTTGGTAATGATTACTGACCGTTTGCTATAAAATTACTGCCCAATAATTTGATTTTAGGTAATGATAATACGATTCTTTATACTTTTTTTATATTTTATATACACAATATGCGATATATATTTTTTCGAAATTGATAACAGAAATGAAGAAAAGTTAACAAACGCATTCTAAAAGCATTTGTTCACGATTCATTTTTGGTGTTCTCTTGCTTCTTCGCATGCTTAAAAATATTTTAAAAAAGTAAACTTGCATGCATGAACGTCAACTAAGATTTCGTTCGTGAACCGCTGATTTAGCGCATTAATTCTTAGAAACCAACCGTCGAATAATTGTACACAATGGCTCATATAAACATTCGCAATATAATTACGGTAAGCCCCATTATATTGCGGTACAATATTTATCTTTGAAAATATAACCACAATAATAATGATAATTCTTAACGCCATTCTATGGAGATCGGAGAGTGTATACAATGCGAATATACTAAATACAAAGCGTATATCCATCAGCTACCCCTCACAAAGGACCGGTGAATCACCCGAATCATAAAAAAGTCTCACAATGCCGATTCGGAATGAAAATAAATAAAATAAAATAAAAAATGTCACGAAGTAAAAAGACGACGCGGTGCTTATTTTCAGCAGTTCTGTTTCCTTTCATGCCATTATAAACACTTGAAACGTGTGAACGAAGCCGGTACAGTGATGCCTCGTTATGAAATCGCTCCGCGGATGAGAAACCGCGGATAAGAATTGAATAAAAGAAAAATCGACACTTGATAATGTTCACATATTCATATTTAAATCAGCTTCTTTTTAAGCAATTGTAAAAACAGTCAGATGTTGATTACTTCCTCGCACTACTTACTACACACAAACATTTTTTTTAGTAAAACTAAATCACACTAATTTACATAATCCGTACATAATTTTATAGGAATACTTATTAAATGTGACTCTAAATAACGATATCTTATTAAATCATTGACATGCATTTGCCAGAAAAACCGGGGAATATTTTTTATATTCTTATATAGGCCTGTCGGCTGGTTATAGACCTCCTCCGCTACCTCAGAAGGTCTACAGTGCACTCCGGGTCCAGTATAACAATGCCTTCTGAATATTGTTGGGTCTGCTGCGATACAGCAGTGCCTCAGGCATGTTGACGGAGGTGCGAGTGGATGCCTTCTATGCCATAATAAGGATGCGTTGCGTTTCTCTGTGGGCGCGCGTTCGCAGCAGTCCCAACGCAGTGGTCGCTGTGTGATGGATAGGTGGGACTCCCGGTTGTAGGGGCACTGGATGCGCCTTCACGTGGCCATCCATCGGGGATCCGGTGCTCCACTCACTGAGTAGAGTTATATCTAAATATAAAGCAAAATTCTTAAATATTATTAAAAATAATATATTCAAATTGAAACGTTTTTAACTCCTTATCTGGTATCCTAATATTAATGAAAAGTCTACTCACAGTTTGTACTTCAATTAATTTCTTGTATTAAAGTATTAGACACTTATTTACTTACACTTTTTTATTTTTACGTTTTTTAACTTAAAGAAAGTTTGTGTTTCATTACTCTACACAATTGACCAAAGAAGAAAATCTTTTTAAATACGAGATTGAACATAATCACATAAATATGCATGTGTTTTTTATTCCAGCTGAATATGAAACACTCTGGATCAATCTGGAAATGAAAAATCAACCTATATTTACGCGCTACATTATTTTATAGTCAAAGTCAATATTCACGAATCAATTTAATTTATTTGTGAGTTTTTTCGTGCTATTTTCACGGTATGTTGATGGTTTTTAAATATTTAATTTAAGTTATTTAACACCGTTTTATTTCTAAATGATGTAAGGACTCGGTATTTGTATGGTTACTAGATGGTTAGTGAATATTTAATTTTTTTATCTTAAATTTACATTCTTTCGTATGGAAATCGAGAGATCACTTTGCCCCCGGAGTCTTTCATCCAAATGACGGCCGTGAGTCCGTCATCGAGAGACACGAATGTTTTTCCAGTAAGACCAAAGTCCCATAAACTAAAAGTAAATACACGCCCGTTTGATCATTTTACGATACCGCCGGATTAGGACACCCCAAAGATCCGTTCGCTTCTGTAAAGGGAAACTATAACTTTGTAACGGAATGTGAAATTGAGAATTTTTACAACTAAAGCTGTTCAACGGTGAAACGAAAGATTATTTAATAAATACGGAATTCTTCGGATATGTATATTATGTTTATAATTTAAACAATCGAAAACAACTTAACATACATTAACTTAACCTCCAAAAAAATCACGGAAATAACGGAATTACTTTTGAAAATATAATAACCAAACCAAAATATATTTGTTTCTCTTCAATGCCTACCTTTTTTCTAAATAAAACACATAATAATTTAATTGTAATAAATATTTTAGTGTGTTTTATTAAAGAAAGAAATAATATTCGTTATTGATACTTGTCTCGGATATACAGGTAGAAAGGAAATTTATAGGCCTCGTACTTTACAACTGTCAGTCAATATCACAATATATTGTAATTGTAGGTAATTGTTTTTCATTAAATTTTAAATGATTTGTTTCCTTACTTTGCTCATTAAATTCAATCAATGTTTTATAAAAATAAATAAACGGTATTTGACTTATGTAATGTTATACTATGAATTAATCTTTACAGAATTGTGTTTAAATATACATCCAATCACTTGTTTATTAAGAAAATTTAACCACATTTTAAAAAGTATTATGTAACTATCTCAATTTTTTCTAACAATTAAAATCATTTTTTTTTATTCATAATATCCAAAAAACGTTATCACTATCGTATTGGCTATATTTAAACAAATTTATTTAATCTTATACCAGATCTCCAAGAAATCATATGGATGTAAGTAATACGAGTAATACCTACAAACGATAACGATGGTATACATTTATATACATCATTGGTGGTTAGAAACTCATTTTTAGTTATATTTTTTGTGTGCATATTGTTGAATCCAAAATACTTAAGCTGCAAACTGTTTTTTTGAAATTTAAGAATGTTTTATTACTGTTCTAATAGTCTCAGTAAAAATATTCTTTGTTTGTGATTTTTTGTTCTCGATTGAAAGACACATAAATTTCAAGCCCACGCTCAAATTTGCCTGAAAAAAGAAAAGTATTAACTCGATCGAGTTATTTAAAATTATACAGCGTGTTAATAAGGAGCAGGACTGCAAAATCTGGCGTTCTAACCGCGGGTCGTGGGGAACATTAAAATTAATATACTGCCCGGGCGCCTCCGCACCAGACAAAATTATTTTTAAATAGTGTCGGGCCCGGTCTCCCTCCAGCCGTATCAAAAAGACTAAGAGCCGACCGTACAATAAAAAGGAGGGCACCGAGCGTCATCTGGATCCAACATAATTAAAACGAAAATATTTCCCGGGCACTTGGCTCTCTCAGGGTTTCCTACCCTCGAACGCCTGGCGAAACCTCGGCTCGCTGCTCGGCACTCGGTCTTTTCTACCCCTAAACGCCTGGTAGACGCCTAGTACGCTCTTTACTTTTACGCTCGAGCCTTTCTACCCTTAAAGGCCTAATACGCCGCGTATGTCCGAAGCGAGTAGTTGCTCAAATGATAAAATTACAACATAAAAGTATTTATAATTTAACACTAGTACAAAGATTTATTAGATTTGATCGACGACAATAGCCAATTATTAATATTGTATGCAAAAAACGTTGTAAATGGCAGATTCTTTGCTTGTATAGACTACCGCCGGTTGCTTTCCGCGTGACATAGACCATGGAAATTAGTCAAGCGTCCGACTAACCAACAGATCTTTTAAAAAAAAATTAACTAATGACTCAAAATACGCCTCAAAAATACACTTAAGGCTCTGCCGTCGAAGTCATCGGGTATCTTTTGTGTTATCAGGTGTATCTTAGAGTGCAGAGATTGCTTGAAACAAGACAAGGACAATAGAAACTCATAAAACTGAGTGGCGGCAATTCGTGATGACCAAATAAAGGATTCATGGCTTTTGGGTTCAGACGCCTAAGATGAAATTTTTATTTTTTATCCGATGTTCTAGCTATAGTTGCAGGGGTTATGATAGTTGGAATATATTATACAGAAATACTTTGAAATACGACCCCTGCATTTGTGTTTTATCTCTTGAACGATCCAAATCATATCACGAATTATATTAATGAAGAATTGCCAAATTGCAAATCATTTCACATCAACCACTATACATTTTTTCCACATGCAGCGTCTGCAGCAATTGCACGTCACCAATGAACCAAAACCTTTCTTAGCAGGATTCAAATATACTTAAGAGGTATATTTAATATTATAAAAAAATACATTGTCTTAATATTGCGCTAACCACTAAAACCATTTGTATCACCTATAAAATTCAAATACAAAATAAATATTATCCGCAATTAATAGTTTTGTGTGAAAAATATGGCAGATTCGATGTTTGCATACCACTAGGCATCTTTGCCACTGAACGTCTGGTAAAGGCCCGCTTCAGGCTGAGGGAGGTTGACCCAAACCATCCCGGAAGTTGAGATATGATTTCTTGATGGTATTACTTCACGGTTAACTGTTCGGTTGGGTTAGCCAGATTATATGAAGGGGTTGACCAGTCATTAGTGAGTATATGAAGCAACTTATTATGTTAACTAAGCAAAGATTAGCACAACATTGTAACTTATATAAAACATACCTGTATATCTAATAATAAGTAAAATATATCTAATTTACTAAGGAAATGTAAAACCTCAAATAAATTGACTTATTGTAATATTTCATCATAATAAGAGTCTACAAAATATACCAATTACTTTTGTTAAATTTCAATCGAATAATTATTTCCTTTTATTCCTGCTTACTTGCTTAAGATATGTGTATTTTTTTTCGGATGTAAGAATATTGTTTAGTAAATTCGTACAAATGTATTACTTATCATATCGTTGTAAAATTCGAGTACCAGGAAAAATAATTTAATGTATATATTATGTCTATTATACTGTAAGATTTGATTTTAAATTTAAAAAGCTTTACGCATTGATTCAGACACTAAAACAATATATGCATTTTTTCAATTCATAAAAATATAATTATGCACTATAGGAGAATTTCAGTGCTTAGCTGTGGCGTTTTGGATGGGATTTTGAAAACTAGTTGCCAGTTTTAAGTCAACATACAATAACAATATGGATCTTAAGCAATTGTGAAATGAGTCTGCCTATTTTGGGTAGCATCAGGAAGTATCAATTTATTCATTTCAGAGGAGCAGTATTCGTGGCAATAACGTTTGCATTGACTTAAATATTAACAAATGTAAATCAAAAAGATTCTTCCTTTTTTATATCGACAATGTTTCGTTTTATAACGCAAAAATGAGTTCATAGCATTTGCCTTGTGGTCTTTAGTTTTCATAGAACTTTTTTTGCACTTCTCTTTTCAGTTTACGAATCTGTGGTGTAAAATACTAAGAGCTTACTTTGTGAAATTGCGTCGGATATCGGATTGACAGGTTTGCTTAGGTCACTTCACGAGGCGGACACTTCCCCGGGGATTAGAGCTAAGGTGTCTGATTTAAATTCATAAATAATGACCATTGACGTTGACCGTTAATGTCACGGCGAATTAAATTTAATTTCCGCAAACACCATGTAATGCTACTCGTATAATGGCGGTGTGCAGAGATAATTGGCATCATTGTTGTCAGAGCTTTAACACGTGAATGCACGCAATGTAATTACAAATAATGCCTCTTAGGTTATTGTTATATTTAAAAAATATCCCTTTTTTATATAATATTAAAAAATTAAATAAATCTGATATTTGTGTTTAAGTTCCACACTTTGACTGACTTTACGAAACAACAACATTATTAAAACTTAAATATATATTTTATTTTTTCTTCCCTTATATATTCTCATTCCTTCTCACGATCATCATCATCATCATCATTATTCCATATCATCTCCACTAAATGTATCATGGTCGTCACAAACTGATGCCACAAAACCTCTGTTAGCCGTCATGGTCCACACCTCATACCATGTCAGCTCTGCCTCTCGGTGATTCGCTGAGTACAGGTATAGTTCCTGATGGCATTCATTTATGGCGTCCAGGGTCTGAAAAAGAAGCAGCTATGGTTTATGCTCTCCAACGGATTCTAAGTTCATGTTTCAGTGAAGTTCATTTTCATATCTAGAGTATATGTTCACCACAAATTGGCATCATTCGTTTATGACAGTTGCAACTATGCATGCCTTGTCCTAAAAGATATGTCATCTACTAAAGGTACATTAAAGACTTTTACTCAAAGATGGGAACTCTAGCTGTAAGAAATATTTTGGGTGAGTTATTGTTCTTTTATAGTATGTAGAAAAGTAAAATATATCTGTCGAAATGATGCCTGAAAAACAACTGCGTAGAATGAATCGAACTTTTTACTAGCAAGTGATACTAATCATTTATTTATATTGCTGACAATTGCTGATGATTATGGAAAGGTGACTGTAATAAATTAATTATAAGTCTTTTGTTGAAAAAAAAAATACGTGCCGAATAACCTAATACATATATATGTTCTCTGTGAAGGCCTTCTGGGTAGTTATATTCTGACTAGTTACAGTATCGTTAAAAAATCTGATTATAATTCTCTAGCGGGAGATCGCCTCCCCCCGCTGTAGCTAAATGTCTGCTAACCAAACGAGTGCAAACAAGCTCTCTTAAATGTTTGCCTTCGTGTGATTTATAGGCTCGCGAGGATTTGCCATCGATAGACAGATGCTCGCCGCGGCCTGGAGGGTACGATAAGAGTATCAAATTCTCACCGGGGCGCAACACACGGGGACAACTGACAACGAGAACCAAACTGATGTCAAAATCTCCTTATTTTCACGAGTTTTCCTGTTATTAATATGAATGCTTTTATCATATTTAAGAACACACGAATTTGCCCTTGATTTGAATATTGATCGTTCAGAGACTGGACTTTACCCGCCTCACATCCGCATCACACCGGAGGACAGTTAAATCTCCTTGATGACACGCTCATTCAGATTATGATCAGTTAGCAACTGATAAATCCAGTGGGAGTCCCCCCTGGAACAATTGTGGCCACTGCACGGAAGTGCTAAAAGAAATAACCCGTGAAAGAGATTAGAATCGCATTCACGGGTTGTCCTTCAGAGACTCTTCGTTTTTCAACAAAGTCAATTTGGAATGTGCATGTCTTTAGTTGTCTTTAGTTGTCTTTATTTTAAACCTTTCGCATCGGTTGTCGACATATATCGTTTTGCTACTTTCTTGGAATAGTTTTTTATGCATCATCTGATAGCTAAAGGATACAAGAACCAATGTAATATATGAAAATAGACTTGATAATTACATTTATGCTTCAAATACTAGTTTTATAATTGACAGTATAATTTGTATTCAAACCGAGCCGTAATGAAAGGGTTAAGAGATTCAGAATCAATGTGCTTATAAACAGATGATGGGAGAGAGCTTCACTGGCCGTTTGTAGTGTTAAAGACAATACTTTGGTCACTGTTCCTCACCATTAAACATATACAAGTAGTTAAAAGATTGTAGAAAATGGTCACTAGGATTTGATTTTGATAACTACTTGTGTTCAGATTCAATTGAAAAAGATGGAAAGACCTGTGTCTATACTATTAGACCTAAAAGAGGTTTAGCGACCCTACTGAATGTTTGTGTTTCGTTTTAGATTAAATGTTAAGAGTGAAAACCAGACGAGATATGTTACGAATACTACATAAAAAATTTCAAAAGCAAAATGAAGTACATTATAATTATTAAATAATTAACGCTTTTTTAATGAATATAAATGAAAAAAGACAAAATTTGAATGTGCTTTCTACGACAAAGTCATCGTATTTGTAGCATATTATTTTCTGATATCCTCTGTAATGTGAAATATTTATTATTTTTAATAACAAATAATCATAATAAGAATAAGCACAAGAAAATAAATATATATTTTAGAAGAGAATTTACAGGTGAAACAGCTTTGGAGGTTTTGCACGTTGAAAGAGTCCCAAAAGCTCGCGGTGTGGTTGCGCTGTAAGCGTGATGAGTAGTGATGTAGGTAGAGTACAAGGCTCCTAAGTAAACATTGACGCGCATTATAAATAATAATGGATGACTGAATGGTTTTCGGCGATGTGTCAGACGGAACGCTGTGTACGATTTTTTCCCCAAGCCTCGCAAGTACATATTACACCTTGTGATATTGTGTGAAACATTTTTTGGGTACAATAAAGGAAAGAAAACAACAAGGGATGGCACGACCACCACTGTAGTGTTTTAAAATACGATAACTTAGGTGACCAACATTATTTTAAGTTAATAAATATTATTTATTGAGAATTAAAACACTATTTCGAACGTATATTTGTCGTTTCAAATATTGCTTAAAGTTGCAATAATGTATAATTCGGATATTAAAACTACGTTTGTACTAAGTGATTTCATTATGTTGGATCTGATCTAAGTAATCTGAACAATGTTGTATTATTTCATTAATTCTAATGAAATATTGATATTTTTAAAATATATTTTATTAAATATTGTTCCACTAAAAAACAGTATTCTTCTTCCATATATGTATGTATGCCTCTTCTAGGTAGTATCAATCCGGTAGATTAGTTTGCAGCAATAAAATCTTGCATCTTGATCTCCACATAAGAGCTACAACTCATGTCCTCAAACACGTGCTACAAATACTCCCGTTTAGTGCGCCCTCTGTACTTTCTACCCTCAACCATCATTCCCACAATGTCGTGAAGAAGACCATCGTGTCGCATGATGTGACCAATCCATCGGGGCTCACCACTCTGAGATGGTTCTTACTAATGTTGCCTAGTTGAATTGTAATGTCAACACAGTTTTCTGTCATAAAATTAGGTAAGTTATCATTTTCTCGCAATAAGCCAGCTCTGCATTCCAAAGCTCCTTCGAGAACATTTTATGCAAAGTTTGCGAAAACATTGCGACGATGTTGAGAAGTCGGAAGCTTCAAGAAAAGGCCTAATTTTCCTTTCCAGCGGGTTAACAAAAAAATTATTTCATATCTTGGCATACCAATCAATAGACTGACTATAGGTAAATGTAGACCATAGAATTTCTTATTCTTAGAAATCAATCAAATTAAATGCTGTTAACATAGGTAACTCTTTTTTTTTTAATAATCGGTGTTTTCTTATTCACTGTGCAAGAAGTACTAGAGAATTAACTCCCGTTGTTATGTTCTTACTCAATCTTGCTTAGCTCGCCTATCAGAGGCTTGGCTGCGTGACCAGAGGTGTCCATCCCGCTGCTAATGACGTGTCCAATGTCCAGCCCACTCAGTTGGATGGACACTCCAACGAGGTAATATATAATTAGGTCCAAGGCATACTTCGTAAGCCATTTATACGCCTTCCGGCTCTGCAAGCTTAGTAACGAGCAATCATTCTCACACCACATTATCTATTGTTATCCGTATATTTAATGAATATGTATGTATATATACACAATAGTTTCCAGCTGATAGATCCAAATTCAAGTTCAAAAGTAGCTCCATATCCTAAATTATATCAAACAAAATATGTAGACTTCAATTATAGCGAGAAACTGGGCGGAATAAAATGCACTGAGAAAACGTTAAGAATCTGTAAAATCTTTAATGCTTTTGTTATTTTATTATTATTTTTTCGAAAGCCTTTTTAGTTGAAAAATAATTCTCAACAACATTGATATATTTTCACGGTGGTTTACACTTAATTTCAGCGCGGTATATGTTTATAATGACGCTGTTTGCGCATTAATTCTCTATGCAAGAACTCTTCTTCTCCGGGCTCTTACTTATATAGCCATGAAAATTGATTCTTATAAAACAAACTAGAATTAAATATCCCACAAAATTGTATAAAAAACACAACATAAATGTAATACAACAAAAATTAAAACATTTTGAACATTATAAAATAATTAAACTACTTATTTTTAATACAATTGATGCTATACAATAATATTTATAATTATGCTCTCTTTTATTTCAAATAATAATTACCTGAAAAATCTATTTTATTTATACCTATTATTATGTCCATCCATTTTTACGTTAAGTGTTTTTCTTTTCTCTGATAAATTGCGAAATAATATTCCGTCATTTGCTGTAGATACTATATTTGATCCATTAATGTATTGTTATCATTTGAACAGATATTGCAACAATAAACAGTACACAAATCATTGGAATACGATTTGATATAAAAAATTGGTTTTTGGTGTCATTTGTAAGATCAGTAATGAACTTTAGTTACTTAGAGCCTTAGTCTTCTTCGTAGTATCAATCCGGTGGATTGGTTTGCAGCAACAGAATCTTGCATCTCGATCTCCATTCCTCTCGGTCCTCCGCAACCCTTTTCAGCTCAGCATAAGCGCTACAGTCCTGCTACAGTTGGTGGCATATCTTGTTGGCTGAAGGTTTTTCTTATTTGTCTTGGTTGTTTTGTCTCGAGCAGTCCCCACCCGGAGATCCGATTGGGGGACTATTTTATCTCCGGAAAAGTTTACTTGAGATGCAATCATTTTTTTGCTGATACGTGGGATGTCTTTAAGACCTTTAATGTGGTATTTTCCCCTTTATTTCCACATCCTAATGCCGTGTCCTAACCAGCTTGACCTGATGAGGTTAGCTGGGTGTTAGCTTATTCCGGCCAACATTCGGTCCAAAAAATCTGATCTTTCAAATTATCATCAACCACGACGCAAATTGTTTTTCTGCGTAAAATTTCGTGCAATAAAAAAAAAAAAAAAAAAAAAAAAAACCTTAGTATTATGAGTTAAAGTAAAAATTTGAAATAAGAAATTATTTTTGACAAAAAGGCAAATCGAAAAGGTATATTTAAAAGACTCGCTTGCACATCAGAATACTAAGAATGCACTTCAGCCCGGCTTAGCGATGCGAGCGATTCTCGGGGTAATGCGTCAGTGGATATCTGTCGACTTTTTATGAGATATTCAGGGTTTGTATTATATCATAATATGCTGATTTTGACATGAAAAGCGTCAATCTTTTTGGTCCACTTTGTACCCAACTCATTGATTATTCTTGCAAGATCATTCGTGTGTACATTAGACATACCGATTCTTGAAATTAAAGCACGGACTCACATTTTTTTTTTGAAAACACACACTTGAGAAAACCGATACAGTGTGAAGAGAATTTTTGACTTTTTTTTAGTGATTTTATTTATGTAAATAAATATTATTGCGACATAGATAACCTTTCTCGTTAAAAATATTTACAGTTCATCTTACGTGTGATACAGATAACACAACATGCATTTCTGTAATGATCTTCTAGAATGCAATGGAGATCTATCTCTACTTTATTTGTAAAATATGGCAAGTTTTATTTATAATAGATATTCACCTGATAAACGTTTAAAGTTTTATCCATATGTAAAGGTTTTACAATTGTTTTTAATCAAAGATCATGTAGGCATAAATAATGACACAAAAATCCTCATTAAACATGGATCCTTGTTTAAACGTAAGTCATATGATTCATGTGAACATATGGTCATACATTTAACTATGGTTATCATTTTCAGGAACCACGTTGCTTATTTTTTAAATCATGGAAAAATACATATAAATATAATTACGGAGTTAAATTTTATAAATTAATTTAATTTAATTTTTATACATTACTTCGATTTCAACCCGGAACGAATGCTCCGCAGTGAAGCGTTTCGCCACTGGCAAAGTAAACCGTTCGACATTCTGCATTTAACACGTCTCAGACCGCGAGCAAAAAATTGTGTTTTGAAATAATCACTGCCCATTCATACACGACGTGTTTTCATAGAATCTAAAATAAATATTTGGTGAAAAAAAATGTATCGCCGAGTTCTTAGCAACACCTGTGAGAGACTCGATATTAGAGATTTGATTTGATCAAAAAAAAAAACATCTTTCGTGACTAAGTTTTTTCATTTTTTTTCATATCCAGATTGTCTCAATAAAGTTGACGACATATATGATCCTCGCTTTATGCGAAGTCAGTTCTGCATCCCAAAGCTTCGATGAGTGCATAAATTATTTATGTACGGGAAGATAACATTTAAATATATCCATGACTTCCATATTTGAAACTTTTGATAAGATGAGTGATGAGTGAAATGGTATTTATTATGTTTATTATGAATTATAATATGAAATATTTATATATTTTAAAAATATATTTAATGTTAGATTTTTACATGATTGCATGTACATAAAAATATGGACAATTACATAAGCAGAATATACCCTTAACTTTTAATAAATGGCATTGTAAATAAATTAATAAATAAAATTATTGCTTATCAAAAATTGGTAACATTGATTAAAACAAAGATTATCAATGTAAATAAATATGACAAAACCAGCATAAATATAATTATTATTCTCATACTTTGAATATAATATTTCAATTTTGGTAAAATTTTCCTTGGTGAATTGTGTATTTACGTTTAGGTTACGAACATATTCTGTAAGAAATAAGTCATATAATAGATTGTTTCGGACACATTTAGAAAATACTCTGATTTTACCGGTAAAGGACATTATGGCCAATTATCAGATCTTGTAGCCAGCATATTTTTATCGGAGAAAAGGTGTTTTACAAGATTTACTTTATCCGTTACTAACAGTATTATAAAACATCGAACCTTCAACGCATACCCAAAAGATTGTTTCGGAGAGGTCACTTTATAAAATTTATTTTACGTGGAAGCCGTAAGATTCTGCCTACCGATAAAAGACGTTATCATCAATTAAAGGACCTTCAACTCACACCCTAATAACTATTTTTAAGAGAAGATGGTTTACAATTATTTTTACATTAACCGTAAGATTCTGACTTTACCGGTAAATGGCATTATCGTCAATCATCGGATATCTAGCTCTCATTTAGAGAATTGTTCCGGACACTGTACAAATATGCGAAAAAACGTAAATCCCTCTACGTGTTGCGATGCTGCGGTCCTGTGTTTGCCTCAGCGATGATCCCCGACAGCTAAAAGCCCGACATTCACACCGAAGCGAAAGTATACAATTTCACGCATGGTGAAAGCTATCGGTTTTCAAATGCAAAATTGTTAACAACGCGTTAATGTGCGATGTGTTTTTTACACTGTGTTTGTTCTACGCGTACAAAGTATGCAGCACAGTACATTCGAAGTGTTTCAAGAACATTAATATATATTTTTAGTCCGTCTTACGTTTTTTTCGCGCTATTTTTTATCAATTAAATTAACTCTGTAATCTAAAATTAAAGAAACAAATTATTAATAACATTAAGGTTATCAACTAACAATACTTGGTGAAACTGCATAATTATAATTTTAGAATTAATTTTAATTAAAAAGTCTTCAGGAAGGCCGAAAGATGTAATCATTAAAATAAATTGTGAATCAAAACTAAATATTTTTATTGCATTTTTTTTTAATTAAAATTAATTCTAAAATTAGGCATTAGGATGTGGAAATAAAGGAGAAAATACCACATTAAAGGTCTTAAAGACATCACATGTATCAGCAAAAAAAAAATGATTGCATCTCAAGAGGGTTGCGGAGGACCGAGAGGAATGGAGATCGAGATGCAAGATTCTGTTGCTGCAAACCAATCCACCGGATTGATACTACGAAGAAGAATTCTAAAAACATAAAATAATTATTGTCTCTTTTTATTGAACATTTATTTTCAGTTATTATTAATTTAATACATATTTAGCAAAATGATGCAAGATGTCGAAGATGGATGACTAACGTGCACAAAGAAATAACACATACTCGTATTTATTTCATAATGATTATATATTTCAATAAATCTAAGCGAGATATTGTGGCTTTTGGGTTAAGCCGTGTGTGGCAAATTACTAATCTCCGATATTTCGACTTAAGTAAGTCATCAACCCTGAAGAAGATCTCTGCAATGGCGGTCAAAATAATGGAAAATTAGTAATTCGTCATACACGGCTAAGCCCAAAAGCCACAGTATCAAATCTGGCCATGAAAACCTAAGACGTTATTTAAATGTAAACATATTTTTCTGTAATGTTTGGCTTTTTTGATTTGGGGAGAATTGAGGAATGTGGCAACTGGCAAATTAATTGGTATCCGTTCGTGAAAGCCACATTTTCAGTAACAACACATCGTGAGTGCGGTTGTCGTTAGATCACCGTATTAAACATCATTGGACGTAGACTTAAACTTGTATCAGTCAACGTTCGTTGCAAATCATGTATTGATGGTTGGATTGACCCACTCCTAAGTACCAAATAGTCACGGGTATATCAAGCTAATCATCAGATTTCCTTAAAAAACAGATTTACAAATCATCTAGAATGTGCCTCGGATACTGTAGCTACCTTTTTTTTTAATTTTCTGCCATGGAGGTCTTTCGTAGACGTACTATATACGAGAATGCTCCCAACTGACCTTCGGGTGGAGAAATGTCTTAAGACGAGGCATGGACAAAATCAACTGATTGAACTGAGTGGTAGCAGTTCATGATGACCATTTGTTTCAGACATGGGAAGAAGAAAACAATGTCCTCAAAGTTGGAAGTTACGAGTAATATTGCATTTTTTTGAGTAAAATATTACTAGAGGTCGATTTAAAAATAACCTCTGGAATCTATGACACATCCATTATAAGAAAGTCTAACCACTATAAGAGCAGTTTTGATTTTCCATTATCATTAATCTAGATTCGTATATTTACATATCATCCGTTTTAAGGTAAAATATAATAGATTTCAAACATCTTCGCACCTGGAATTTCTTGCGTGACAGTAGAGTTAGGATCCACTGGACCATACCCTTCTGCACACTATCTGTACAAAAAGTCAGTATCGATGTTATCGTGTATCAACGTGACACGATATTCCACTCAACTGTGGTCGCCTCCTTTGTCGCTTCAAAAAATCCTTTTCAAATAAGGCGGACATATTTAAACAAAACTTCAAACATTTGTTTTCTGAGATAAATAGTAAATAAATATTGGTAGCTTTCCGCATGAGCATAAACCTTTTCGATGACCAAACATTGTTATGAACGTAAAATTCAAAGCGACAAAGTATACCACTCAAGATTATAATGATATGTACGATATGTAATAAAAACTAGTCATAAGTTTTGAAGGTTGACTTTCATCTGTAAGCATAAATATAGTAAATATTATATCCAAAATTCATACTTTTTGAGAATCAGAAAATCAAATACTTGCTTTCACTTTAATTCCAATACGTACACAACCATCGTCTTTTCGTCACCTAAATCATCAAAACTGTATGTAAGTACAGTTCAAAAAATTACGCTTTATTGCAGCAGTATATTTACGCTGTAACTTCTTAGGTTTTCACGGCCAGATTTGATATTGTGGCTTTGTGACAACTAAGTCATCAACCCTGAAGAAGACCCCTGCAATAGCGGTCGAAATATTGGAAAGAAGAAATTCGCCACACACGGCTAAGCTCAAAAGCCACAATATCATTATTATTCTTCTTCATAGTATCAATCCGGTGGATTGGTTTGCAGCAACAAAATCTTGCATTCTTCACTCTTTTCGATCCTCTGTAATCCTCTTCAGCTCAGCATAAGAGCTACAACTCATGTCCTCGAACACTTGCTGCAAATACTCCCGTCTAGGGCGCCCTTCACAGTTTCTACCCACAACCATCCCTTCCACAATGTCTAAAATAAGACCATCGCGGAGCATGATGTGACCAATTACCGACTGCACTGGTTGAGAGTTTCGGCTAGAATCCAGTATAAATTATGCCTCTTAGCTTACAAGGCACTCAACGGAACTGCACCGGGCTATCTGACAGAACTTATCAAGCCTTCAGAAACAAGAGTGGAGAGACACTCAGATCGGCTAGAGCAAATAGAAGCACCCTGCAGCTGACGGGAGGTAGTCCTAGCACGGTCTTTGGCAATCGGGCTTTCAGCTACGCTGCACCAATGGCCTGGAACTCACTACCGGAAAGCATAAGAGAGCTTAAAGCGGAGGCATCCTTCAGAAGCAGACTCAAGACCCACCTTTTTACTCAGAGAGGCAAAGAAGCGCTTTTGGATTGATCATTCGGTCATAAAAGAGCGCTACACAAATACTAATATAATAATAATAATCCATCGGGCTCGCCTCTCTGAGATGGTTCTTAGTAGGTGCCTATCTTTCTTGATTACGAGTAGGTAAACGAGCATACATCCACATTCGCTTAACAGTGAATATCAATCCCTGTTATTTCATTCTCCAACTGTTCAGTTCCTCTCGTATTATTTCGATTCATGTTCCTGTTCCTCAATCACATCGGTGATATCCTTTTTGCTAGTCAAGATTTTTGTGAGTAGAAATATCCTTATTGGATTATTGAAATATTACGTGTGCGTTTTTCTACCGAAACTGAAGTCTCAGTCCCGATGCGAGAGGTTGTGTAGTTCTAAAGAAAATGTTTCTTTACGTCAGTTTTGATTTTGAGAAACGTTCGTCTTGCAGACATTCGGTTTTCAAATGATCTGAAAGGTTTTTGTTTCTAAAAATAGAAAATCACTTTTACTATTGGTTTACGTTTGTATGTACGAATATATGTTTGATCCGGGTGGTGTCGAAAGCTCCAAAATAACGTACAAGTGTCATTTTAGTTTACAGTAAGTTCACGATCTAAATAAAACTTTTTTTAAAATATGAAATATCAAGAATAAGATGGTTTGGCTTTATGAATAATGAGAGAGAACGTGTCTGCTTCCTATCCTATGGTTGTCAAAGGATATAATGAAATTAACCAGAGCATGTTCTTTGAATCTCGTAGAATTACAGAAGAATTTTCGGTTGCAAAAAGATTTTCAGAAAAAATATGCAGAATTTTGTATGATGTGCAGCTACATATGATATGGTACAAAGCGAGGATTATTACAATTAACTAAATATTTTGTCAATTTGTGAAGACTGCAATCTCCAGCTAGGGTGCGAACATTGAATATGTAGAAAAAGAAAAAGTAACTATAAAATTTATTATTTCTCTTCCATTATTATTGTTATGGAAATAAAAATGATTTTAGCGATCCGTAAACAGCAAACAAGGTTTCGCTGCATCACAAGAGTGCGCCGGGGGTATACAACGGCACGCCAACCCTAAGGATTTTTAAATATCCTGTTTGTCCCGAGCAAATAGTTTGTCTTTTTTTGGATTGTTGATATTGACGCTCCATGTAAGTTCTCAAATTCAGCGGTTAATGGGGTCCACATACACGATACATTAGTTTATGTGTGCCGAGGATCAACAAGAGCGGTTTGATTTATGGAGTGTATGAAATGCGTTTCTAGTAAACACGGTCAATAATGGGATGCTACATTGAGAATGATGCAGCTTAGAATCATCATTCAGTATTTAAATGCTTATCCGATTTTAAATATATATGTTTTTTAATTTTTTATATATAGACATCCTTATAGATAAATAGAACCTAGATTTCACTCGCTTAACCATTCACAGACAAGCTTTTAGAAATAATTATTATGCAATGATGCTCCGGGAAGTCTATGTTCAATAATGGATTGACATAGGCTGATGATAATCTGAATGAGCGCATCATCAAGGAAACTTACTTGTAAGGCGGGTTAAGTCCAGGCTGATGACAATAAAAATAAAAAATATTTTTAAAATACATTTTTTAATACAAAACTAGTATATGCCTTTTTCTAGAATAACAGCACTGCATTTCTGTGGGAGGCAGAGGTTACATGGCATAAAGCGACGTCCAGGGCAGCTTACAGAGCTTTGTGGCGGCTGCTCATGATGACCATGTACTCCAGCTAGGCCAGCGAACCTTGTTTTTGGAACTATATTTCTGTATACTATATATAATCGTGTCGGAAACAACAGGGTCAGATCCTGTCTGCCCAGAAGTGGGCGACGTCGATGGAATTACTCCCGGCCATCATCAGGTCTTCCTAGGTGCAGCTGTATACTGTTTATTAATGAACTAATATTTATACTCGAACAAAACTCTCCACTTATCAAAAACATGAATCAAGTATAGTAGATAAAACAAGTATATCAGAGAATAGATCTCCCTACATATAAGTTTATAGTTTTGACTAAAATAGATTATATAAGTGTGTAAAAAATCAAGTATATATAATACTCAATGGAATGTCTGATTATGGAAATCTCTCAAGCAATCTATAAAATATAATTCTGCCTACATTTTAAAATTTAAAGTATGTAACGCGTAAGATAAATGATGAATGTACTTTTTTCTTTCGTTGTTTCTGCAGCACATTAATTTTGACCATCTATCGAAAGAGAGACAGTAAATTTTATATCCCTAATGCCAATAAGACACCCCTGCGATTAGTTACGTCGCGCAATCCCAGAACAAAACATCCGCTCCGCATAAATCAACCGACAATAAAGATAAAATATGACAAGAATCAAAAACCCTGCGATACATTGATAATATTGCTGTGTGCACACAATATCCCCGAACGCCACAACAAACGCTTTTCCGGACCGACCACGCGCACCGAAACCAAAAAATATCATTCTAAGCCAACAACACAAATTCACCTTCATCTCTTTCTAATATATAAAATAAATGAAAGAGACAAGATTCTTGGTTTGTAGTTTTGTGTGGTAAATTGTTTTTGTGTGAACAGTGCTGGGGTGGCTGGTACATCCGAGCGATATATTTTGTAATGCACCAAACCAAACATTTGCCGGTTTTGTTTCCTTAATCCGCATTGCGCATCGAATTTTTAATGTCCTCGCGTATACTCGTATACGTATCTGATCCCCACTGCACCGTGTTATAAACCCCTCGCCACCCTAAATATGCAATATGCACGGTGACACAGTATATGAACTGCATATTATCAATTAACGACTTTTGTGAAAAAAATTTAAGCATCGCGGACTAAATCGAATGACTAGATTACTTTGAAATTTCGCCTTTTTTCATCAATGGAAAAGTCATTGAGCGAAAATTCTGGTAGAATTTTTTGTATGAAATCACAAGAGATCACCATTAAAGAGTTTTGAAAAGCACCAGTAACCCATACAGACTCTAATACGTTCAACCGTTTATGTGTTAATGGAAAAAATATTTCTTAGGAAATATGCAATGATTGGGTACGTGTAAGTATTGATGAGATTGTAAGGATTTATTATTCTTCTTCTTATTGAGATTCAGATTGTATGTGATACGGAACACATGTGCTAGGAGAGCATTCAAAACATTTTCTTTAGTGAATTAGTATTATAAAAGCAGCTGGAGAAATTGTTCTTCAGTTTTTAAAAAACAATACATTCAGTGACATACTGATTATTTTAATTATATGCCTCCCTGGAGACCATCATTATTGAAAATAGTCTCCAGGGAGGCTGAAACATGTAATCTTTTTTTTTTCTAATTCAAATAAATTTAAAATTATAATTATGCAGTTTCACCAAGTATTGTCAGTTGATAACCTAAATGATAATAAAAAGTGAAGATAAAATAAATTCTAAAGTATGCTACTTTACTTTGTTTGGCGAAATCGTGGTCTTCTTATTTTTGTGATTAAAATGACTCAACGTTATTCACGTTAAAACAATGTAAGCTAACTTTTTCAAAAATTGATCTCAAATTAAACAGTAAAAAATATTGACAACACAATTTGAATACTAAAGAAACAAAAATGTATTATTTAATTAACGTGACATTATCATTTTTATTGATTGCTTGTATGATATATTGTGATATTATATGATTTTTATACTTAATTCATTACTAAATTTTACTGCATTATTTTATACCAATCTTGCATGAATGATGTGACAGATAATAATTTACATATATGGATTTATTATAAGTTATAACTGGATATTATTTTAAAATAAACAATCTTCTACGGCTAATAACCACAAAAAACAGCTCAATAAACAGGTTATTCGAATAACATGCAATGCATCCCAATTTACTTAAAAAATAAATCCGCCATACGATAAAACCGTAGCCTTTCAATATAACACGTTTAATTCTACAACATAGTCACCCGAATATATAATACGTCAGGAAAATGAAATGTTTGGAAATAACATACAAATTGAATTTTAGCGGGCAAAGTCAAAATGCACTGGATTGTATGGTGCAGTTTGGACCGACCGCAGTGTGCATAACTGCATTTGTCGCTCGTTGCAACCGCTTTTGGCAATACCGGGGGTGGAACACTCGCTGTTATGATCTACCATACTGAAACGCATCCGCTGGGGTGGCTATAAACCTACAGCAGGGCTTACTAAACTTTTCCAACAATATAACAAAGATCATGTTTTTTTTTGATATTTACATGATCGTATAGAGATACTCGTATCGTTTATATCACTATTAAGACAGGAATCGCCAGTTTTTTTTCTATTTGCAGGCTATTAGACAATGGGAATGAAGTGTGAATTATATGAGGTATACCGGTGTTTGCTCGCTTTCGTAATTGCATTTGCTATTTATTAATATTGCTAAAAAATAACCTTCACATGGTGTTACTTATAAACGGACATGTTATTAACAAGTGTCATCTATATATTGATTTGATTGTTCAGGTCTTTTGTATATTTTTCTTATTATCAAACGTTTTTCTTATAATTATCTATTCTCAACAATTTTCATCAAACATCGACGCATTAATGTTTTCTAGACTATAGCTTGTCTCCTTGCCTCGTCACAAGTAATTTATGCATTCTGAGGCTCATCTATGAAGACAAGCTTTTAAAAAATAGCAGTTTGTGTATCTTAGTCTCTTGTTAAATTTGATACCCTACAAATGGTAGCAATTTTTCAACAAGGAACTTGGTGGTGGTGTTTACTTAATGATTTTTGTCTACAAGCAATTTTGCTGTCACATTGTTGCAAAACCATTTTAATTGAACATTTACTAACCAGTATTCCATGGCAAAAAGTTTGGCAAACGTAGATCCATATAATAGAATTGATGAATAATATGCCCCGCTTGCAAAACGATCAGTTTTCGCGTCGTTCGCGATTTTATTTCCTATCGTTATTTCCCTCGGAATTATTGCCAATTTCATTGTTCGATTATCGGCAGTTTTTTTTATTCATTATGTGCGTCACGTATACTGGTTCAGTTTTAGTATTTTTGTTAATAGAGTCACGGCCGTGTTGATTTTCAATGATATTTCATTTTTTGTTTAATAATTATTTTTTTAAGGTGGAATATTACGATTTGTGTATACCTTTTGGATGTATCGTGTTGTCATATGTGTTATCATATGAATAAAAAGTAAATTACTGTTTAGCTTATAAATACTTAAAGCTGGCGTAAGTGATTAAAAACGCATTTATTAAAGAGCTAAAAAATTAAGAAAAATTAATATGTTATACATGAAGAGTATATTTCCAGACAAGCTTCTTTATGCATAATTAAAATTCGAGTTTATTTTAAGAATGTTTATTAAAAATAACTTAGTGAGTAAAATAATTTTTCCTACCACAGGTTAATATCGTCGATATCGAGAAGTACAGTCAAGTAATGAGGTGATGAACGATATACCACTGAAGATCGACAGTAATAGGATTTTTAATAAATTTATGAGTTTGAAAATTTATTGCATATGTATTTATGAAGCTTTGGATTACTTACTCAGACGTATAATTTTTTTCGTTTACTATTAATTAATAAGTTTTTGTCGAGCCCTTCATATGAAATTTGTGACCACCATTTACTACCCGTGAGTCTAGTTCAGGGATACAGAGGGAGGAGGAGTTTCTTACTCCAAAAGTCCTCGTACAATTTTGACTCGCCATGGCGATCTTTTGTTAGATTAAAAGTAATAAAAATATATATTTAAATCTAATTTAGGTATTTTGTAATCATAATATAAGATTCGCGTATCGATTTCAGAACTACTCGCATGATAGTATTTTCTAAAGACAAATTTACATTCTGCTGGCATAATCATTATAAAATAATAAATGATTTAAGATTTATATTATAAGAAAATAAATGGATAAAAATTGTCGAGATTTTTCTTTTATTTATAGTCACATATTAGCTAGAGATTATACATATTTGTTGAGAGTAAAATAAGTGTTGACTGTGATACAAAAACACAAGAGCTTGATCCCAACAAAGCATAAAATTAAAATGATTTGTGATCTTGAATTATGATATGATTAGTATTTTAGTAGTAGAATATTAGTAGTATTAGTAGTAGTAGTAGTATTTAGTAGAATTTCAAATAATGAATTAGTAGAATTTCATTATAATGCTATCATTTGACTAAAAATAAAAATGCAGTCCGAATTATTAAAAAATATTCTAAAGAGAACGGAGCTGTAAAATTTATGACTTTTAATGTAAATAAAAGAAAAACATGAGTGATTTAATAAATAAGATATGTTTCTGCAGAAAATAAGTCTATTCGTTTACTACAATAATTTAAACATCATATATATTTACTTGTTTAAATTGCTGGGAATGAAATATTTATTTTTTGCGTAGTAATTATTAAAAACTATGCCAAAGAGGGCTGAGCTTTAAGATCTAGCAATCTGTATCGCTACTAATATAAGTAAAATAAAAGCTTCCATAAATATTATAAATAAATATATATCTTGCATCATAATTATATATTTTAGAATTAATTCACTTTAATAATACAGTCGTCAAACTTTTAGTTTTTTTTTTTTGTTAAGTTGATTTAAGGCAAAGTAGAGTATCCGTCCTTTCACACGGCCACTGGAGATCGCATTGGATAACAATTAAAGTACACCTTAGCCGGGTTATTTGAGCTGAAGAGATTCCTATCGTCCATTTTCATAACCATGCAATAATAATGATACGAGCCGACGTACGTGTGCAAGCGATTTCAATCAACCGGGGCAGTTGAGATAAACCTTTTAAGTAACATACAATTAAAAAAAGCTAATTCGAAATAACTGCTATCCTGGACAAAATGTGGAATAAATATTAACGGAGAGTACATTTCTCACCTCCGATTTGCAGATGACATAGTGCTCATAGCCGAATCACCTGACAAGCTCCAAGACATGCTCTACGACCTCAATGAAGCGTCGAAAAAAATTGGTCTGAAAATGAACATGGATAAAACAAAAGCCATGATTAATAGTCATATTTCACAGACCCTTGATCCTATTTCCATTGGAGGAACAGAAATAGAGGTTGTAAACGACTATACCTATCTGGGACAAGTAATACAACTAGGGCGAAATAACTTCTCAAAAGAAATCGACAGGCGCATACAACTGGGATGGGCAGCATTTGGAAAACTAAAGTACATTTTTAAAGCGAAAATTCCGCAATGCCTTAAAACTAAGGCGTTTAACCAATGCGTCCTCCCTGTATTAACTTATGGCGCAGAGACGTGGAATCTGACAGCAAGTCTTACCCATAAAATAAAAGTCACCCAGCGTGCTATGGAGAGATCCATGCTCGGAGTGTCGCTAAAAGATAGAATCCGGAACGAGGAAATACGCAGAAGAACTCAAGTAGTGGATGCTACCAGACGAATAGGCACACTCAAGTGGCAATGGGCAGGTCATATCTGTCGAAGAGACGACGGTCGATGGGGAAGAAAAGTATTGGAATGGCACCCAAGAACTGGCAAACGAAGCATTGGCCGACCCCCTACAAGATGGACTGACGATATAAGAAGAATAGCGGGAGTGACCTGGATGCGGAAGGCGGAGGATCGAAGAGGATGGAGACTCATGCGGGAGGCCTACGTTCAACAGTGGACGGACACAGGCTGATGATGAATTCGAAATAAAAATCTGTGGATCTTGAATTTGTATTTTTTCAATCTTGTGAACGTGACACCATTTTGGTGAATTTACCGATCGGTTAAGTAGTCGATGTGTATCAAATGCTATCAAATGTGATCGAATGTGTAGGTAACTTGTCATCTATAGTTTTCAACTCAATATCCACATATGGAACGAACATGGAAGGAAGTACTCGGCGAAACTCCGTAAGGCAAAACTGACATGGAACCAGCCAAAAACCAATGGTGACGGCGATTTTCTCCGAGTAGAAAGTAAATATAGAAGAGAAAAGAAAATGCGACACGTCTTTGATAACCATATTATCCTTGCAGGGTGCGAAAAGAAAATCATTACATTGATTTTAAATATGTCAATAAGATTTATTTTGATAATATTTTAATTATTTAGTTAGAGACCCGTATTTTTAGCATTTTGCGAAAGATGCGAAATAGATACTTATAAATTAGAATTTCATAAAATATGCAAATATATGCTAAAATCATCATTATTTGCAAAATTTTATGTTTTTTTATAAAGTTGATTGATTATTATTAATACTCATTAAACTTAATTACACTATATTATCACTGGGTAGGTTTTTCCTAATTTTTTCTCTAAATGTACTTTGTGGCTGTAACTTAGACGATTCCTGAATATAACATTTGTGAATATTATACAAAAATTGTTAAAATATATTGAAATTATAGATTGTTTGTATTTTATAAAAAAAATATGCTAAAATGCAAACATTATAATGCTCTAAGACGCTAAAGATTAAAATATAGGTACTTAAAATACGGGTCTCTATTAATTACCATTGTGTCTTGGTGTGAGCTTCAGCTTAAGACGTAATTTAGATTTTTTCCATCAAGGTTAGAGGTTCCCTGGTCTTGTAGACTGGCACAGCGTGCGCCAAAGTAAAATGTAACAAAATTCACTTCACAGTCGACTTGTGTCCGGAGTGGTTGCTCCTAATTAATTTTCGAACACTTCCCGCTCCTAATGACACAATCAGCGCATGAATATCAAGAGGCTGTTTTGTGGGCGGCCGCCCTACAAACAAAACATTTGTACTGAGTTAATATTTCTGAACAAGAAAGGAGCATTAGTTCCACCCACATGAACAATCGGCTTCCGGAGGTATTATTATTTTGAAGTGTTCCCCCTTTTTCAATACGACCTCATATAGTATTTTCTTAAAAGTGAGATAGTTGGAGGTCGATCGTTTGCTCGAAGAAAGTCATGATAAAATTATTTAAAAATAAATAGTTATTTATTTGTGTCAACGATGTTCAATAAATTCTTTCGAAGTATGGTGCACAAAATTTGGCCTTGGGAGAAAGAAATAATAGGGAGTTACTGATGAAATGATACTGATGAATTTGGTTTAATCACTAAGAATACTTATTAGATGAAATATTTGACAAATGACTACCACAGCAGCATGTAATAATAATAAAATAAAGAATAATATTTATTTAGCCACTAGTGCCATAATCAAGATTTTACATACAATAATTCCAAGCAAATACAGAAAAAAAATTTTTTTTAATTCAACAGAATAGAAAGAAAATATAAATAAAAATCGGCTTGTACATATACACGAAATCATTTATTATTTTTCTTATTTTTATTGTACTACTTACTATTGAGTGGAACACCGGATCCCCTCTGGATGGCCAAGTGAAGGCGCATCCAGTGCTTTATTAGTAAAACTAAATTGTAGAGGGCAGCATTTCGTCGAAATTACATTTTCTTTGAGTTCAATATGTAAATGTGCCGGCGAAATTTAGACAATTGAGAATATTCCTTCAGAGATTTTAATATTTTTTTGAAACTTCAAAATTTTCAAAAAAAGGTTTTTAAATTTTTGAGTATGAAAAATCAAACACGGCAATGTAAAATGAGGGCTCGAAAATGTTGTGGCGAGGCGTTATTGCGGGTAGAGGAACCAATAGCTGGGTGCCAAAAAAACCTGGTTAAGACAATGATATGTATTCGATTTATGTTGAAGATGCACAACTCAGTAAGCAAAGAGGCATAGTACGAATATCCGTAAAATGATGAATGCTTCAACAATAGAATCCACGCTATCCACGGTTTCAAATATCATTCTTGCCTTCTGCATGTCTTCGGAATAATTGTTCGATTCGGCTTCACCATCAAGTGAGCCAACTCGCGCGTGCAGATCGTCGATTTTCGTGAGCTCGCCGGTCATAAAACACTTTACCTCGCTAGGTAGCCCGTGTTTGTTTTAACACCTTTTGTTGTCAAATAAAGCACGAAGAATGCGGCTGAGAATCGCGGGCCCGGATCTACACGGGCGTCCCTGCCACGGGAGGCCCGGCCTTGGACCGCTCGCACGATGCCCGCCAGATATGAACACCGAACAAGCCACAATTAGTAAAAACAATGCATTCAATTAAAACACTTCTTTTTGGAGCCTGGATTTCGGGCGTGTTGCGGCGCTGATCGCCGATAGCAACAATTAAACAGTTGCCATATCAAGCTTAGCGGACAATGACCCAATCTGCATACACATTTCTTCTACGAGAAACTTCTACAAATCCAACTTATCCTTGAATAGGGCAGTCCCCTATGGATTAGAACCTCAAAATACCTTCTAAGCTGGGGTGACCTCAACCTCGTCATTTTCAACATTTCCAAATCCCAATCATGTACTTTCTTAACCAAGAAGACTGCTATGGATCCTGTATCTTTCAACGGTTGTTCTCTTCCAAAAGCAAGCTCCATCAGCATTCTTGGATTATCAATCTGGAATAATGTCAAATATTACGAGTCATTTAAGTATAAAGCCGGCCTCGCTTCCAAAAAACTAGGTGTATTATATATCACGTCGGTATTTCTACGATAAACAACTTCTTTTTCTATATTAAGGACAAATCCGACCTATCTTTGAATACGACAGTCACCTTTGGATTGGAACCCCAAAATACCTTCTAAGCTTAATTGACTCATTGTTCAAAGAAGAGCAATTCGTTTGATAAACAATGACACTCTTACGTCTAACCTGCAATAAATGGAACACAGGTGTAAGATTGGTTCACTTAGTATGTTATACCGTTATTACCACGGTCGCTGGTTAATGTGTGTCGACTAAGAACAGGCAGTTTCCAAAGTTCCTTCCTTTACGCCACCTGTAAGCTTTTGAATGGTCTTCCAGTGTATGTTTTTCCTCCTTCCTACAATCTGGATCTCTTCAAGAACCCGATAAATATACACTTGCAATTTCCCCAACCCACACACAAACACGAACACAACGCACGTTTCCTGCATGCAGCGTCCAGCCTCCCTGACAGCATCATAGAGTGCACTGGTCTTGACCGGCACTTACAAAGATGCTTACAATGACATTCTATGAAATAATTATCTAATAAAAATTCCATATTCGACCAAACTCATCACAACAAATCCAACAAAGCTATACTCGAGTAACTTGGATCCTTTAATTTACAATTTTCCATATAATTTTCCATACTCAACATCAGACGCTGAAGATAGTACAACAGTATTCGAATTTTCGCATTATATTTTTAGATATTTCTATGTGTTTTAAAGACATTTACAATAAAGCTGATTCTGTTTAATAGATTAGTCATATGACATTGCTACCAAATATGCACATGTTTCCCAAATAATTGCTCAATCAAATCGGGTTGAGGGTCAAAGTTGATTTTTTACATTTTGCCCTCTGCGTACCCACACGTACACAAATATGACCACCTAAAAACAGTCAAAGTGAACTTGATTAACGCATGTATTAAAGCATTTAAAATGTTTTCAATGTTTTGAGCATGAAAACAAGGTAAATAAATAAATAAATATTTATTATCATTTAAAATGTATTAGTTTTCAATGCAAATACTACATAAAACTTGGCTTCGTTCTATCTCTATGATCTACTCAATGACTTTGTCATTTCACACAAAATCAAACTATTGTATCTTTGTAATAAACACTTATTTTCAAAAAGTAATAATACAGCAATTTCATAATTTTTAAATAACTTTTTAAGTTTTTATCACTAAATGGTAGTCATAAATATTAAAGAAATATGAAATTTAAAATAACGTGATATTATTATAACACAAGTTATATATATATATATATATATATATATATATATATATATATATATATATATATATATATATATATATATATATATATGTATAATGAAAGTAAATATTTAAACTTTTTTATTTAATTTGCATTTTAAATTAAATTACAATGATTATAGTGCTTTATGGGCCATGTGAATGGAGAAGCTTATCCTGTTTGGCATACTTTTGTACTTTACCCAATCCAATTGTTATAAAATGGAGAGGCAATTTTAACTTATGGAGAGGCGTACAAAGTTAAAGAGAGTAATCTCATTACAAAGGACCAGAACTTTGTCGAAACGCTTAATTTCGTTTACACTTTTTGGTGGGATTTTACGTGGTCTCTCGTCAGTCTGCAACGGTGGACCATTTCCCTTAAAGATTCGTACTGGCGTGGAGCATCCAGTACCCTCATCCAATTAAAATAAATTTATCTGTGTTCGGTACAACACTGTACTGCTTGTGGACTCTTGCCCGGGCGTTGATAAGAGTTTTCGATTTTTCGCGCACGCCTCGCCAGTTAAACAACCGAAAAGCACTACAACACAGTGTATAAGCTCTAAATAAGAAAATACGCTTACTTAATTCTTCGATATTAAAGTCTCTCTAATTTTTTTTATGAACAACATGCACTATTAGTTTAATTCCTGCATGCATACAACGACCATACATCCTTTCTAAACACAGTGTCTAGCTGACCTGGTGAAGCATTTAATTTCATGCAGACCCGAAAGTCTATATTGACGCTCTTCTGCTTGTGTTTATATATAATATTTTTGTATAATAAATCATTCTTTGCAATGCGATCAATGGTCTCTTGTAATGACAAGATCAGAGAATTGGATTGCATGGGATAGCCGCTTTGATCTATGCTCTTATACGGTATCAATGTCTGGTTAAAAAAAAAATTGACACTAAAACCGACTATCGATTTCCTTTAGCTTGAGTTTCAGTTTTCATTCATGTTTTCACAGATAACTTGTCAATTAAAAAAAACAATAATTTTGCATTAACAACGTAGCTTATTTTTTTATTAATTAATACTTTAAGAACGATTTAATTTGCAACATATCATGCTGTAGCTATTAATCAAATTGTATCACGTTTTAAATAAAATACTGATTCGTGCATCGACCATAGTAAGACACTGTACACAGATTTACGATGTATTATTTGGCTTAACGATTATTATAACGTTATATATATAAGCGTGTCGTTATAACGTTAAAAAGATAGGATGAGCTTAAGCTAAAGACGACTTCTCCGAATTGCCAAAACTTGTCATCATGTCAACACACTGGGCGCTGATTGATTTCTAGAATCAATGTTATCGTGTTTCAACTTGCGAGCAAATAAATAATGAGTTCAATCAAATAAAAATAATTAGTTCCCTTGATAATAAGTATAATTTATGAATCTAATGCTCACTTGATCAATATTCACAATAACAGATAAGCGTAAATACTTTAAGATATTGTCACTAGAGTAGTAAAACATTAAATCTAGCAATAATTATCAAAAACAGTAACGTTTATATTTATTATGATGAATCATTTATTTATTACCCATTAACGCTGAACTCATCATTTCCACACTCGGATTTTTATCGACTCACATAACCGTCATGTAATCCACCGGAAGCCACTCCCTTATTGCCGTTAAAAAAGCAACAACAGGACCAAAAAAAAAACACTCCCAGGTATACTGTGTTGGAACCTGCAGAGTAGTCTTTCGTTTTCGGTTCCTTGTATGCAGCTTGCGTTGGACAGGATGCGCGAGGCGTCTTTTTTTATGTAAGCGCATACAGGAGAATGTCGCCAGAAGGTGATAAGGAGATCTAGTCTATAGATTCTATGACGATTGCCATTTATCAAATCGATAAGCGTAATATGTCATCAACAAGGCAGTTACATTAAGGTCTCATTAAAAAAAATACAGAACATAAGTTGCATATCTCAAGCTTACAATGACAGATACAACTTTATGGGAGAAATTTTTGGGAGCCATGTTTCAGCTAGAGACCGGAAATGGATGGAAAAGAAGAGAAAGAGATGAGGTACGGAGGTATTAATATATTTTTTTGGGTGTAATTTAAAGCTTACATATTTAAATCTCTTATCAAACATGATAATGAGATTTTTTTAAATAACGGCAGCTTCGTGCTTCAACTAGGATTTTGTTCTAAGAATATTATATGCAAAATGTGTCTTACTTTGGGATAAAGTGTATGTATAGATTAAAGAATCTCTTTTAAACCAAATCGTCCATTCTTAGAAGCGTCGTAGCCACCAATCTGTTTAAAAATGCTGATTAACAAACGCCCAAATATGTATGCGGATACTACAGCTGCTTTTTTACTGTATCATGGGTAAGGCAAGGTTATGCTAGAATTTTTTGGCAACTATATTTTGATTATGATAGAGTAAGTAAACTATTTTTTATGATGACATCTGCTTGAGAATACCGACAGATGAGAAGGTGAAATCTCATTTATAATGATGAGCCCGGAATTGTTTGTAAATAAGTCGAGAGCTTGACCATTTGGTATTTGTCTTCGACGGCCCGTCTGGACAAAAAGGAGAAGCGAACGGTGGACCTCCTCTTCCCCGCGTTCTGTCGCCTCTTAATTGATAACGTGAGATCGTATCGCTGGGCAGGGCGCTTAATTGTGCCCGCGACACGACGCGATCTGTCCTGGACGCTCGCCCACCGCTCAGCATCCCGAAGGTATGACAAATGAGCCGGGAGATGGGGACAAGGATGATGAGGCGATCCCAGAGAAAGGTCGTTTGTCCAAAGGGTTTCATATGTTATTTGTCGTCGTGAGATTGACTTAGTACGAGTAAATTCCACGAAATATCAATCAACTTCACTTGTATTTTATCACGACTGTAATATTGTATTGTATTAAATAAAAATTAGTTTAATGAATGGCGATTTTAATAAAATAAGTAATAAAGAAAAAAAAAGAAAAAACATCAATATATTGTAGAGCTTTTAAATAAACAGAATCATGTTATATAATAAAATAGAAATGTAATGTAACATTTCGTATTTTAACAGAAATTTCGTTTATTAAAGGAGATTAATATTTTTTATACAATTTTTGTTTCGACAGTGACATTATTCGGGAAAATGTGTTTTATAAAATAGCTCCCTTTTAGGCGTTTATAAAAAAAATTCGGATGTTATTTTTTAATTGTATTAAGCTAATAGAACCAATTTCAGAGTGAAAAAATATCCCTGCAAACACACATCTACTACACATATCTTATATTTAAGCCTTTCATAACGGCTCGGTGGATTACAAACTATACTGTCAATTACAAAACTAGTATTTGAAGCATAAATGTACTTATCTGGTCTATTTCCATATATTACATTAGTTCTTATATCCTTTAGCTATCAGATGATGCATAAAAAACTATTATAAGAAAGTACCAAAACGATATTTCACGGCTACTGATGTCAACGGTATGGGCATTTTACACGGCATATTATATAAGGTACCTATAGCTATGTGGCGGATAAATACATATTGTGTATTCTTTCTTAAGTGTTAAATCGTTGTGTTTGTCCTTGACAATAAGACACCAGTAATTGGTGTACTTTCTTACGACAGCATTTCCTAAGTTAAGTACAAATAGGTTGCAAGCTCTGCATGAAAAAAAAACAGGTGAAGAAAAATTCAACATAGTCTATGTAAGCCAAGTGGTTAGCTCGACGTTCCATAGTGAAGAGGTGGCTTTGACTGATAATGGAAATATCAACAAATACTATCACTGAATCAATTCAGCCCCTCTTCGAGGAGACTTAGCGGTAAATGTTCGCATCTTACACCTCCAGCCTGCTAAAACCCCGCAACGTAGGACGAAACGTCACAGGAACCGCAACACTCGGGGCACTTACGCGCGTAGGACGGGAGCACGAGATAAGTCCCCGACTGTATTGGATCATTAGCCTGGTGGTAACACATATAAGAGAATACCTCCAGACGGTGAGGATAGACAATATATATGGATTCTGTGACGCTCCCCACAAGTTTGCAATTTGTGTGGATACAGGAATAATTTTGTACATTTTAGATTCTTGTTGATGTGCTTCATCTTTTATAATTAAAGTTTTTATTATTATATTATTACGTTATTAATTTAGGTTAAAGAGTAGATAGACGTTCACCTAAGTCTTCTTGTACATATGAAAAAAAGATGTGAGGTTGTTAGTTAGAAGGTGCTACAAATATTTTTACGGTAGTTGATTAAGCAATATGGAAGAAGATCAATAATGTCCAAGAACACGAGCAAGAAGAAGACATGTAATCGGAGAAAAACTACAGAAGAAAACCAAATGAAACAATATATGGATATTTTGGAGATTTAATAAAATGAAATGGATTAAAATGATTTTAATATTCGTTGTTGACCGAGGTATTTAATTATTTATATGGTTTAATTGTCTTGTACCACACCCAACATGTTTGAGGGATAATAAAGCAATTGCATGGAATGCTTTATTATACAAAATGTGATCATTGTAATTTCTGAAGACATAATATTGGCATCAGAGGATCTGATACTCCAATATCTGGCTATATCAATGGATATATGTATATCATTGCTCAAAGCTACTGGGTTTAGAATGTCGCAAGAACAGCCGCACGAAAGGCTCTAGCGCATATGTCGGTAGTGCGGATAAGTCCTTGGTTGTATTGGATCATTAGCGCGACTTCCCAGGTGCCATATCCGGTCTTTGGGCGCTGATCGAGAAGTTGGGAAGCCTGCTGATACCTGGCACGAACCTGGATTATAAGACTTTTGTACGAATGCGTAGTCATTAGAAACCTTAGTGATGTCAATAAACAAGAAAAAAATCTCATTTTTCATCTCGTCTATCATAATATCTTGGAAGAAACAGTATCAACCAAGACCATATATGTTAAGTATTTAATGTAAAATTATGATTAGTTGTACAATAGTGATTTTGATACCCTATTGGAGACTATTTCAAATGGTATTTCAGATTATCTTGCGTTTTTTTTTATTCCAAACGTCAGGCTTTTCAACTTTTCGTGACACATCAATGTAATAAAATGCCTTTTTCAAAACGTTAAACTTGATTAAGTTTTTATTTGTGTTAACTGAACGTTACTATAACAAACATAACTAACATCTTTGATGATTTTTAATACATTTATAAAAAAAAAAACAGGCATTTCAATAATAGTTATACATCTTTACAATATATATAGAATATATAATGCTCCTAAATAGCCTACCAGCACACCTTGATCCTTTTCTTACATCCTTTTCCTCTTTTGTCGATGGTATTATTTTCTTAGATCTTTAGAACATTGACAAGTGTCATCTTCTTCTTCTTTTATGTTATTTTATATGTTATTATATTTTGTATGTATTGTATATTCTATGATCTGTTTCTTAAACATTGTTTTGTAAACTTTTTTATTGGGAATTCTGTTCTGTGTAATAAATAAATAAATAAATATAAATAAATTATCAATTTAACACAATTTATATATGCTGTACGCGTCAGCTTTTTATTATTGACCTGAAGAATCATAGAACTGCTAAACCTGTAAAACTAGCAGAGTGTCTTGACATCTTTGTCGAAGAAATGGAGTTGGTGTTGAATATCACTTGTCCCTTTTGTTTCGATATCGGCACCAGCAAGTGCCCGCTGTCATTAAGGGCGCAGTTCTTTATTTGCCTGCCGACTCGTGAGCTATCGGCGGGCTTGTCTGAGCAGCTCTAGTTAGCATATTCGGATTAACTTATGCAAATGCAGAGTGTTTGTGGGGTCCTCCACTAAGCGGTGGGAGCCATTAAAGATGCATCAGGCGAGGACTTAATTGAGTTGAATTCGATTGACCCCTCTGAAATAGCGGACGAGAAAGATTTATAAAATCGCCACACCTTATTAAGCTTTTCACATACAAACCGACTTTCTCATAAATGTGCCCATGATTATGAAAGTGGTGTAAGTCATTTTTAATTCGTTCTGAGATATCTTAAGATTTGTGTTTTGTTGTTGGTTGAAAACCAATGAAAGTGACAACATCATATTGCATAAAATTATGTATTTAGATTTTTTGAATAAGTATTGGATGAAGATTATATTAATGCACAACAATGTGAACTGAAATAAATTCAAAAAACTAATTTTTGTCAATTTATTGAATTACACCACTTTCATAATTATGTGCACATTTCTCATATTGGAAAATATGAGCTACGATATTACAAATCAGGATAAATATTCTATCATTTAAAGTTACTATTTAAATCTCAGATGGTAGAGTTGGTTTTTGGGATAGATATAAAATTTGGTCACAAAATCTCGGGGTAAAAATACGACGAGACTGACGAAAAAATCAAAAGGACCGTCATCCCGGTACTCATTATTTATAACGCACTCGTTTTTTTACAAAAACAGCTGATCGTATCCGAGATAAGCCAAAGAACCAAGACTTAAAAAATACCCGAAAGGTCCGGACACTTGGAGCCGCACTTGGATTTATGCAATCTTGAATTTACTATGTTTTTCCTTATCAAACATTTTTTTAATACATTGTTAGGATAATGTTTATAGGTTTCTTATAATAGAATAATATATATTATATTATACATGTTAATTGAGTGTATTAACGCTTAAAGTTGCTCAAACATTGTACTTATCCAAAATTCTCTGTGAAAGGAGAATTCACCTTTTGTTGTAAATAAATTAAATAAGTGGACCCTAAAAGTTTAATTGATAAGTATTATAAGGACGCTTCTCCTAATTAATAATATAATATCCGGCAGATCTTATTGAAAATATTTGCTCAACATGCGAAAACAACTCAGGAAATAAATGATAGCAACTAACGTGTTTTTTTCTGAAAGTAATTAAGTACTTGTGACGTTTGAAATAAGCTCATTTAACACATAGTTCATTTTAAATATTTTGAGTTGAGACGTAACCAAATATAATAAATCTTATTTAACCTTAATACGATAATTTATCTAAACGTAAACTACTATTATATTATTACAATCAAAATTTAATGGTTTTGTACTTTTTAAGCTTACACAGAATTTTTAACTTATAATTATAATTGCATAAAATTTTAAAAATATTATTGAATAAAAATCAGATTGTATGTTGAGTCGGGCCCTGTCGGCAGATATCCTCAGATAGCAGTTCGTATAAAAGTGCAGTTATGCAACGGAAAGGCCGCGGCGGAGATAAACCCAAACATTCTGATTTGTATCAAAAACACACATTAAGTGCTAGCCTCTATTAAACAGAGCGGCGAAGGGTAAAACGCCAATACTTAAAATTCTTCCCAAAAGGCCTTCCCTTTGTTGACACCGACGCTTGGGAACCCTAAAGCTTGAATGGGCAAAGCTCATCAATGGATACTATCGTCGTTATCATCAGCATTATCGTCATCATTAACTTTTGTATTAATTATATTACATGAGTTTTTTTTTTCATTATGGGGACATCGAATAGATTCTATCCCGTAAATGGGAGCATAGATCTGTTATCCGTTGTCTTGTGAGAAGCACCTACTCAGGTAACAAATCTTTAAACATAAACATCATGTTGTCTGAAAGTTTCTGAAATTACACAGTATGAAATCTTTCTATTGTAATCATTCGCTATAGACGTTTTCCTCCGATTAAAATGAAGCTCGCCGAGAGAAAATTTGGATCCAAAGAATTTTGATGAGGTTAAAAAGCTAGACGAGCCAGTTGGTTAAGGAAAAATGATTTTTTAGTTATGAGGTGGACTGCTTATTAAGCTAATTATTGTTAATAAAATATATATTTGGCTTTTAATCCTATTGTTTTTTTTTCATATCACACGATAGTTATCACTGCAAATCTTCGAGAAGCAAGAATCTATGTTTTGTTTCAAGCTACTTGTAGAAACGCTTTATATTTAATGTATTTAAACATTGATTATGCCTTGATGGTGGGGAGGGATATCGATTAAAAGTTAGTTTGAAAGAGCGAAGAGAATAAAAAATAAATAAGTATATGTGAATAGCTTTAAATTAAATAATAATCCAAGGTATAAGAACAGCAGAATCTAAGTCGGTGTGATTTTTTTCACGTTTCACAAAAATTTGCAGCGCTGATCGTTTATTTTTAAAAAAAAAAACTAAATCCATTCAAAATTGTAAAAGTTGTGTTATTTGGCTTTGTAAAAAGGAATAGAAATCGTCACCAGTAGTCATCGGAAACACCTGACGCCGCATGATACCAATTTAAGCACAATGCACACATTTTAGCATACTTTTGTTTATGGAGAAGAGTGAGATGGCAGGTGAGATGTCGTGTTCTACTTTTTTAAGTAGAAGGCTTACAAGGAAGGTGTGTGCACAGAATTTAGGTTTCAAATTACACAGTGCCAGCGTTCCCGCGGCTTGGGAAGAATGGCTTAACACAACGGCCCTAAAACTACTTTTTGGAAAAGTCTATTGCGTATTTTTAGAAGCTTCCCGTAGTACAATACAATCGCTACAGAAATGAAAAATATATTTTATTTCTAAAATTGTTGGCATATTTATTATTTCAAGAATGGTTCTTTTTTATCGTAACTTCATTGCTGTGAATTGTGAACCGTTAATTTATGCTCCTTATTTGCATTTTTTTCTATTCTTTTACATCGCTTGCAGAATCTTTATAGTAAATTAAATCATGAAGTGGTAGTCCTGAAAAACATATTCCCATCCTTGTTTCACAGCGAGAGCACACTGATAACTGATTCTCTGACCGTGGCCGGGGGATTCACGCGGGAAAGCGTGACGCGTGGTTCGTGTGCAACCGGCCGACCCGCTAAGCCGATTGCTCATATCTCAAAAAACTATATGTATTGGGCACTCGTATGTCAAGTTACCACTGTATATATAACGGCAGTACAATACTGCCGAAAATAAAACGTTTGACGAATCACCTTAACAAAAGGCGTAAATGTGGCTCTCTATGGTTTGTCGATCATTTGATAAATAGAACAGCAAAAAAAAAGTTTATGCTCTCATAGAGAGCATACTTGAAGCAATATACTTATATCATATAATTATTATCACATTGAGGACGTCTGTGCTAGCATCAAGCATTGCGACGAAAACGTAACATTAAGATAAAAGACAGCCAATGAAAGCGCGGGACTCGATAAAGAGACAAAGGGGACATCCGATGATGATAGACCAGGTAACATAAAAAGCTCATTTTAAAACCCAGCATTTGGTTTTAAGGACTTGTTTTTACCCATCTCCTAATGATGTGGATGAGACAAATCACAAAGGACACTCGAAAAACTAACTTTTTTAAAGTGATTAAAAGATTTTTGGATCTCGCTTAGTCAAAAAAACCCTCCCTGTCCCGTCCTATTTTTTGAGACCCAGATGGGGACCCGTTACTGCAAGCACGCAAAAAGCAACTTGTTAGAGAGTGACTGAAGGCCTTCCCGTGATTCTTGGTGCATCATTAAGATGTCAAATATAAGTATTTTTGGATAACCAATTTTGAATGTGATTTGGTGTAACATTCACCATTCCTTCTGCACCAAGAGTAACGTGATCTTAGGTGAGCGAAGTTTAAGCGCCTCTGGTCCCAACACAATGGATACGAAACGTCAATCGCCCACAGTATAAATGGCCAGCGCCGGGTCGTATCTTTGATCTGGCCGTGGCGCCGGAGGACACATCTCCAAAGATTTTATTGCCAAGCCAATAGCACACACTGGCTAAACTCTCCTCAAACTGCTTACTTAGCATTCAAAAATACATACTCGTGCTCGTAGTCATCCAATGTTTTCAATTCCACTGTGGTGTTTCGCGTACCCAATTTAAATTTCCAAAAAATTCTAACTCAAGAAGCTAAAGTCGATCCGAGAACAATACGATGCTTTATTTTTTTTCTTATTTTTCTATATTTTTTTATGTCAATTGTTTCTAAGATTTCTGTGACTCTTAACATCTGAATAAATATAATTTTCTTCCAATATATCATATATTTTTACATTGTTATTTTTTATTATGATTTGTGAGAACCTAATGTAGGAGTATTAAATTATTTTGTGTAACGTTTCTTAACCGTTCCAAATAAAAAGTATTATTTAGTATCATCAAATATATATATAATGATTTAAGAGACATGTTTCTGCTACGTAAAGTAGCCATTATCAAGTGAATTAAATCTAAATTATCTTTTCTTTGATATTATGAAATTTTACCAAGAATTATCGAACGAGTAAATAGAATACATAATTTTACTGTGTTTTTTTTTAATACTTTATAACTGGAATAAGGCTAAACTGATACAGTTAATATTTATGTTTTTTTTTTTTTGTTTTATGAAATGGAACAATTTTTCTTTAACTACATAAATAAGTTGAATCTTGCACACTAAACACATTATTTTTACATATTGAGCATTAAGATCTTGTGGTGTTCCCTTTATATTAAAAACTATTCATAAATTTAACCATTGACCTTTCTGAAATAGCAAAATACTTACTACAACTAAGAGAAGAAAACCCAGTCGCATTTTCACTGAGCCTCTGCTTCTTGTCTTCTTTCGACTCCAACATTGATGGGAAATTCAGTTTGATGCCTTGATTTTTGGCTAGAATATTATGTTTCATGCGGTTGATTAGGTTTTATTAGGTCCTATGTCTGAAATTTCAAACAAATAATACATGAATATAAAAAAAAGGAAGGATAAACATAATGAAAAATCGAACGAAGGATCTTTTATTGAGAAGTTCTGCATACCCTAGTTTTAAATGCATTATAAATATCACTGTAGGACTCTCGTATAGAAGGAAGCAGTTAACTTTGCCACCTAATTATTTTATACGTTTTGTTAAAAGGTCCATTGCCATTAAACTCTGATCATAAAGTTAAATTTATAGAATTTTCCTTTAGGATGAATAATCATGTACACAAAATATAATAGTTATATAATTACCATAGTGTTTTGCATCTCTTTATGTGGGAAGTTTAATTATATCGGTTTTAATGAGACGTTTTGCACATCTATAAATACTCCCTGACTGAAGTTATACGATTATCTCTCCTATTAAAATGAAATGCTTAATTACGAGTATATTACAGTATATTATTGAAACATGGATTGTACAAGCCAGCTATAAAGAAAAATCGTATGTAGATGGTGCAAATGACTGAAGTAAAGAATGGACAAACATCAGAAATAGAAGTAAACGCAATTCGAAAAAAAGCATTTACTATGATATCAGATATAAATAAAAAAAATTTTAGAATTTATCCTACAATATATTTGTAGACGACATGTTTCGGCTACGTCAAATGGCTTGAAAATGGCAATTCGACGTGGCTGAAACATGTCGTCTACAAAAAAAAGAAGAAAAAATCTACAAATATTTTATTTATATCCAATATTATAGAACTCCACCAAGAATAATCGATGGAAAAAATCGAAATAATTTACTATGAATAGATTTTCTCGATAAGGATATATTTTTTAAGACTATTTTTTTTAAATATTTTTTTTTTCTCATATATTTTATGGTATCTTTTTTTTGACAGTTTTAATTCATTTAAGCGGCAGTTATTATTGAGCAAACGTTCAGAAATAAATACCTATAAAGGTAAGTAAAAAAAAAAACATTTGACAGTAGAAAATTAATAAATTGGCAGAAAATAATTTATTTATTGTAATTAACAATAGGTTAGGTAAGGTTAGGTTTCCATTTTATGGATTAATCATTCATTGATTCTGTTTTACCTTTTACCAATATTAAATATATATTTCTGCTATTTTAATTTTATAACTGATAACATTCATACTGACACAGAGGATACTGTCAATTTATTTAGTCTACTGGCGATTGATGTTATTTACGGCCAATTGATTTAACTTACTGCCAAATCTTGAATTAGTTACTGGACAAAGAAATGCAGGTCATATTTAATCCGACTGAATGCGTTTCATCTCCCTAACGAGACATTGTCAGCAATCCTTAAGACATTGTTTCAGATAGTTGACTATTTTAGGCACAAAATGGCTATGTTCGGCTACTTATTTTTATGACTGTGATCGACCAATGTGTAGGACTTTATGATAAACGACAAATCGGCGGTCGGCGAGCAATAATCGGCATCATAAAAAATCTTTACAGAGTTCTTAAGTGACTAAAAGCTCATTCGAATTGTATAGAACATAAGACATTATGACTCTCGACTTTAAATTTACGACTATAGTGGCTCTAAAAGTATTTCACATCAATATTGGATTAATATAAAGTATAAATTCCCTCCAAATACGTAATCTGAACACAACAGTTTGTTAATAACTCTAGTAAATCAATATTGAAAATTTAATGAATATTTTTCAACTTATTTTTAATATGGATCACGTTGAGCAGCTTTTACCATGGGTCCATTGTACACCAAACTCTTATTGTCCTGTCAGTTACATATAATTACGTATAACATATAATAATATACATATAATGCGCTGAAGAAATACGGAAGGCAATCAACCAACCGTCACACTGCTTGTATAATCAGATACCCCCAAAACCCAGACTGAAGTCGCGAAGCAGCTTTCTGAGATCCACACAACCTCTCACCTCTCACATCCGGCCCCGAAAATGAGAGACTCCAGCTTTGGCAACAAGTCGCATAAGAGGATTCCATTACTCCAAAGGAAGGCCTCCCAACTGGAAAAAAACCTTGACTGGCGGACCTGGTAATCCCTGAACAGATTAAGAACCGGAGTTGGTAGAACAAAAGACAACCTCGAGCGGTAGGGAATGCTTCGGCAGGGAAAGTCACTAGTATGCGACTGTGTAGACCCGCAGACCGCCTCCCATGTTCCCAAAAAGCTTCAAATATCAAGACATAATGCTGGGCAACACACTATCGATGTTGCCACATACTGGGCAAAAATAATTTGACGTTGCTGACACGAAGAAGAAGACATATAATTACTATAGTTTGACTGTTTTTTTGATAATTAAATTATTACATCAAATGCTCAAATTTGCTTTCTTATTGAGCTTGGCATATAAGACGTCATTGATGTTTTTTTCAACAATACTAAACGCAATTTAAAAATCACCTTAATATAGACAATTAGGCGCGTTAGTGTTGTTCTTACATAATAAATGATATTTTTGTAATTAAATATAAAATGAAGGAAATAAATTAACAATTCTTAGAGGAACTACGTCATTATAATTTGAATTGTTATACAAATTGTGATAATATATAACCAACATTTATGCTATAGAAAAAATATTGTATCAAACGCTTCTTCTTCGTAGTATCAATCCGGTGGATTGGTTTGCAGCAACAAAATCTTGCATCTTCATCTCCACTCTTCTTGATCCTAACTTGAGATGCAATCATTTTTGCTGATACATGGGATGTCTTTTAGACCTTTAATGTGGTATTTTCCCCTTTATTTCCACATCCTAATGCCGTTGATCATAAAGGTTCATCCGCCTTAGGAGAGCATTTACTACCTCCAGGACAATAGAGTGCCCTAACTAGCTTGACCTGATGAGGTTAGCTGGGTGTTAGCTTATTCCGGCCAACATTCAGTCCCTGTCTATATTAGCCGACTGATGTTGTCGCTCACCCCCCACCACGAGAAGGAGATAGATCAGGATTTTCCTTTCATCGAACCTGTGACCTTAAGGCATTTCGCAGAGTCCTCCAGTACTTTTAGGGGGCAAACGCTACAGTTGACAATTTACTATTTTGAAAGGTAAAAGACATGCAGTGAAATTATTATTTTAATTTTGATCAAACTAAAATCTTACTATACTCGTTGTAAACCATATCATGATGATTTTTATGTACTCACTTGGTTATACTTAGTTGGTTTGGAACCTTTGCAAAAATGCGAATATGTCGCATTGCCAGTCATTATGACCGGTTCGGCGATTCAACCGAAAGAGACTTGGCCTTTGAACGACCGCCAAATACGGCGTTAATGCATAATTAAACTGAAGGTGTCTACACAACGCTGTGGATTCGAACCAAATATTGCGTTCTTGTTAACCCTCGCTTTACTATGTTAAAAACTTCCGCGCGTTCCGATGGTGTCAACTCGTTACACATTCTGATTTAAAGTGAATAAAATGAGTAGAAATTCGAAAAAATTTGATGTCAATAAGCAGTAATAATTGACATTTAATAGCTAAAAACATGAAAAACATCAGACGAAGACCTCAAACGGCCAGACGCACCTTCGCGCGTGAACTTCCGAGAGATACTAACATTTCTTAGCCTGTCGATATATCGATGTGCCGACGCGCATAGATATCATTTCAAACTAGCCGACCAACTGAGGTTTCCCGTCTCGCTCACTCATATTAGTACGTCAGCGAGAGTGAGGAGTATAGATGCCGCCGTATCTGGGTATTTTTTAATTTTATTTTTGTACACGCTTCCGACAGGTCGAATGAATTCATGACAGTTGACGCGTCTTGATTGTAGTGGTGAATTTATTCCGGATTTTAGAAAAATATTTCCTGCTGCCGATGAGTGCCTATTATTATAAATATTTTTATTTTTTTCAATACGTAAATGTATTAAGGAGGAATACCTAAAATCTGAACCCTGTGTGTATTATATTTACAGAGATATTTAAGTTATTACAAGCAATGTGTAGTCGATAGACATCACCGGGGAGGAGAGGTTAAGAACATTTCAAATTTTGTCTTAATGAAAAACCGTCGCATTGACTTGTACAAAAATACCAAATATAACCGAGAATCTTTGTACAAATTTAACACAAATTGATGCAACAGTCATCAACGGATGTTTAATTTTTTTAACGTTTCACGATAACGTTGTAATGTGGACGCAACTTAAAGCAAAGTCACCTTTCGACGAACGCATTCCATTACGCGGTTAGCATTAATAAAAATAATCAGTGTTCTGAAATATGAACCATCAAGACAACGCTCTTATATAAACATATCTGAATAAAAAAATACGTGTACAATATTACTAACAAACTCATTTTAAGTACTGGTTTAGCATTGCTGGCGGGTAAAGCTCATTGGACAAAGCGTTTGCTTTGCAAGCCAAAGATCGTGGGTTCAATACCCTATGGAGATTAAAAAAAACGCTTTCTGAGCTCTAATATACCCCCGGTTGGTGTAAATTTGAACCCTCACAAAAGTCGAAAGTCGTCCCGTGAAAAACACTCATTCATAGTAAATTCCTGTAATAATAAGGATGATGCGTGAATTTCGGGCTGTAGTCTATGACGTTGGCGGGTCAACACTCCACATGCAGCGCTTAGCCATATGCACCGCCATATGCACCATGGTGAGCGACATAGAATTTCACAGATGAGACTTCAGAATTACTATTACCACCTGTCGGTATTCTCCTGTATGTGTCTACATAAAAAAGATGGATAACAAACTGGTTAAATCCATACTGCAATAAAAAATCTCAATAAATTGAATATCTTAACTTTATGTTAACATTGAACAATAATGTTGACATGGAAATCGAAATCTATTGTGTCCATCTCAACGATACGTATTATCTTTTGCATATCAAACTCATTTTGCGCGATGATATAAATATTTATAGTTATCAATCAATAAAATACATTGTTTTTGTGATTTAATGGTTGTGAACAATAATGTTTAACAAAGAGTAATAATGTTCTTGGAAGTAATTATTTTTTAAGCAATCGGCAGTAAGCAAAGTTTGAGGTACAAGTGTTTGTTGAATCAGCTAATGGCGTAGAATAATAAAGTGTCGTTTAATTGACCAGCTTCATACATCATACGTAACATATAATTCACTAATTGCGATGAAATTACCATAACAATAATAATCCATACGTATAATTAGTCCTGTCTTCATCATCAGCCTGTATCCGTCCACTGTTGAACATAACCCTCCCGCGCATAAATAGAACATGTCTCCATCCTCTTCGATCTTCCACCTTCCGCATCCACGTCACTCCCGATATTCTTCTTATGTCGTCAGTCCATCTTGCAGGGGGTAGGCCAATGCTTCGTTTGCCAGTTCTGGGGCGCCATTCCAATACTTTTCTTTCTCATCGACGTCGTCTCTTTGACAGATATGTCCTGCCCATTGCCACTTGAATGTGCCTATTCGTTGAGTAGCATCCACTACTTGAGTTCTTCTGCGTATTTCCTCGTTTCGGATTCTATCTTTTAGCGACACTCCGAGCATGGATCTCTCCATAGCACGCTGGGTGACCTTTATTTTATGGGAAAGACTTGCTGTTAGATTCCACGTCTCTACACCATAACTTAATACAGGGAGGATGCATTGGTTAAATGCCTGAGTTTAAGGAAATTGAAGAATTTTCACTTTAAAAATGTACTTTAATTAACCAAATGCTGCACATCCCAGTTGTATACGCCTGTCGATTTCTTTTAAGAAGTTAGTCTTGTCTATAGGTGTTTAATTAATTTGCAGAAACGAGAGTTTCAATATTATTAGAGATTAAAATTTTTAAGAAAATATAGTAAAATATTATATAAATATATTTTTAAGTCGTAGTTTATTTACAGTTTATTATTTTTATACGAGGAATTCTGCAATGCTAAATAAAAACTGAGAATGAAGTTCACAGTATTTGATTACTATTACTAAAAATTGTCGTAACAGTATAGCTAATATAAAACTAGTTTTTCACTTTTACATCGACTAGAACAGTTGCTCTGTGATATCTACTCTTCATACCTTTTTAATTCATACACAAATGATTTTCCAATCTTAAAATATCACTCTTACTATGGAGTTTGTCACTAAAGTAACAATTCAGACAGTCAGCCCTGACTTCATAAAAATATTAGAATAGTGCATTGAAATTGCTTGCGTTTTTGTAAAATTTATATTTTCTTGATTTCTATGCTTGGAATTTCTTAATGGACTTTGCATGTGGGAGGAACACTTAGTTGATGAATATTTAGTTGATCCCGTCATTTTTACGCCTACCATATAATCACTCAGACACTGTACTTGGGTTCTTAAAAAATATTAACATTAAGGTTATCAACCGACAATACTTGGTGAAAGTGCATAATTATAAATTAATTTTAATTTAAAATTTTACAAGTTCAAATTATTTAGTTTTGTTTCACATTTATTTTAAACGATTACACTTTAATTTAATCATTATTGAAGATGGCTCCCTGTATTAACTTATGGCGCAGAGACGTGGAATCTGACAGCAAGTCTAACCCATAAAATAAAAGTCACCCAGCGTGCTATGGAGAGATCCATGCTCGGAGTGTCGCTAAAAGATAGAATCCGAAACTAAGAAATACGCAGAAGAACTCAAGTAGTGGATACTACCCAACGAATAGGCACACTCAAGTGGCAATGGGCAGGTCATATCTGTCGAAGAGACGACGGTCGATGGGGAAGAAAAGTATTGGAATGGCGCCCAAGAACTGGCAAACGAAGCATTGGCCGACCCCCTACAAGATGGACTGACGATATAAGAAGAATAGCGGGAGTGACCTGGATGCGGAAGGCGGAGGATCGAAGAGGATGTGGAGACTCATGCGGGAGGCCTACGTTCAACAGTGGACGGACACAGGCTGATGATGATGATGATGATGATGGTAAAAAGATGTATAAAGACGCAGTTTTCAATTTATTATTGAAATTAATAATTGTGAAACAGTTAAATGAATGAATAAATAGTTTAAGAATTACAATAATTTATTAGTTTTTAATTAAATAAAAATAATGGTAATCATTTTAATTAGTATTAAAAAAAACTTTAATCATCGAAAATTTACTGAAAATTATTTTTCTGTTTTTAACCATTATTGATGGCATTTCATGGCAGAAAGGTAACGTTTTTATTTTTAAATAATCATTTGATTAAATTTAATATTTCGTAGCAATTTCTTTGATAGTTATGTAAATACAATGTAAACTTAGATTAAATAAACTACGAAACCGTGGAATCTAATTAAAAAAATCAAATTAATATGTTATATACACTGTGTTAATAAAATAAAATATCCCACAACCTTTTTGCATGCAGTGTCGACGCATCCTGGATGAGCGACATAGACCCCACTACAAAATTTAAGCTAACTCTTAGTGCTCTTTTTGGTGCGCTCACTGACAAAAAAAAAGTTCGAACATTGGTGAGAAGTTTTAGATAATAAAGACTCGCCAACTTAGACGTGTCTAAATGTTTATTTTTTTTTATAAAATTTAAAATTAATATTCATAATATGTTAGACTTTGAAACACACGACCAAACATGTCAATGAGATCAGTGCATCCTGCATTTGATTGATGTATTAGCCGATAACCAAAAATAGCGAAAGCCGTGCATCCAAACTTAAACAGCCTTAATGTTAAGAGCTTGAAAAAAAGCTCAAAAGCTGATAAACAACCTGTAACCCGATTTCAAAGCCTTTTTGGTTTATTTAGCCAAAGATCCATTCCCAGTCTGCTAGAGTGTGAATGGGAATGTTTTTTTTCACACCTGGTTCGCAAATTTCAGACCATTCTTTTGTTTTTGGGCCCATCGCCTTGTAAGAAGGTCTATTCTTCACACACCGATCGAGTGACTGTGGTGTTTTAAGATTTTTTTTAAACCAGCGGAATTATAATTCCGTGTGGTGTTAGGAGTCGGATGGTATCGGATAGGAATGGCTAAAAATGCAATAAATAGTATCCCAGGTAAACGACATGGTTTTCATCCTCTTTTGTCAAAACCGCTCAATAGTTTATAATTAACATAGAAAAACAAGCTGACCCAATAGGGAGTGTAACAATAAAAAGATTCGTGATTTGTGCTCGAAGTGTCCTAACCATGACCTAATGATGGCCAACATATGTGTTGATTTCCAAACATTAGGCATAATCTGTTTAACATCACTTATCATCGACCTCGAACTCAAGGATTAGAAGATTCTGGGTGATTTTCATCGTGTTGAAGGAAATCGGTTAAATATTCCGAAGCTCCGTAAACCTAGCCAATGTAGGATATACTCGTATTTGTAGTAGGCGGTTACCCATCCAATTTTCATTCCACGTCCAATGTCGCTAATCTTCAGTAATCAAACAAGAATTGCGAACTAAATATGTTGTTACCGATACTCAAACAGTTAAATAATCTTCATGCATTCAATTGCCTTTGTAACATTCATTTAAAGCACAAAATTTTCAGGTATAATCTTATAACTAATGTGGATATGTAAATATAGATTACTTATAATTATAAATTCGATGGCTTATGTCAAAACGAGTAGTTTTTATAGTGTTTCCTATATATTTACATTTAACATTGTAGAATTACATTGAGACGTTGACAGAAATGGCCAGACATGTTCCTTACGTGATGTTTCTCTTCTATCATGCTAGATGATTTTTACAGACGAAGTTACAAGTCTCACGCGAATTAATGTAATCAGTAGTGCCACGGTGTGTTGGTCTTTTGGAGTGTAAGTGTAGCGGTTGGCGTGCGCGACTGAGTGACAAGTGAATCGCCCGGAGATAACTGGAGTGCTCCATCTTTCACTCCAAAAAACAATCTTCCACCAAGCGCTTCCAGTCTATGATACATTACTACCTAAGCTTCAGCGCTTCTCAAATACAGAGTCATCGATGTTATGCGTAGTTAGTCTTCATTATACTACTCATCATCAAATTGTCAAACTGTAAACGAACATGAAGAGAAGGGTTTTTAGAGATTTCCAATGGCAAGAAAAGGTTAAATTAGTTTCAAAATTAAATATTATACCGTTGTTTCGTTGTGTTTGGCTGTAACACATGAAACATCATAAAACATAAAGCAACAGTATAATTTGTTTTAAACTCAGGTATACCGGCTTGCGTATAATATTGAAATTACGGTGTTTTGACTTTGTTACGAATGATGTGTTAGAGAAGCGGACACGGCAGCTCTCTGTTATTTTAGTTGGTTAAAAGAGGAAGGTAGACTGGGCTGGGTTATGTTCTTCAATGATTCCGTAGGACCACTAACAACTTCAAATGCCTTTCCTTGGACTCTTGCCGTTCTGAAGTATTTAGAATAACGTCAGCGAAGCTCCAGAAGGCAGAGCTGTCACAAGATTAAGTGACGACGGTGTAATTTTAAAACGAAATTTTATAACTACATAACTACCATACGCGTTAGATAAAGAAAGTATGTGGATTGAGCTGAAACTGAAGAAGTAATGTTAATGCATTTTACAGTGCTTAGTTTTGCTTTAGGTTTCCAATAAAAGACCAACTACACTGCTTATTACCAGGAAAATAACAGACTTAAAGATTAAGATGTTTGTTTAGAGAAAATTGGACAAATAACCGGCAAACGATTTAAAATCATTTATCTTCGCCCCTTTATAATTATGCTTAAAATATGGATGTTAGCTTTACATACAAAATAGCAAATCTTTTGTCTTAATTTCAGGTGAAGAAACTACCAAGAAGGTTAGCTCGCCGAATTATTACGCATATCGTTTGATTATTCGTCGAAATTCTGACAACTATTTGCTGCAGTTTCGACGATTACTGCAATAGAATTCAACCAGACCAAATATATATCATATGTGCCGAAAAATTAAACTTAAGAAAATCCAAAATCTGCTCATTTATTACCTTTCAGGCGAAAAAAAGTTCACCGGCTCAGCTAGTATATATATATATATATATATATATATATATATATATATACATGTCAATATCAAAATATGATTCATATAAGTCTTTATATAACAATATTTATATAATTGTGTCGGAAACAACAGGGTCAGATCCTGTCTGCCGAGACGTGGGTGACGTCGATGGCATTACTCCCGTCCATCATCAGGTCTTCCTGGGTGCAGTTACTCAGACACAGCGCACACTCCAGAAGCTGTGACGGTCTGCTCCACGCCGCAGTCACATTCAGTCGGTCCACTGTAAAACTGCCAGGCTTTCATTTGTTTCCTCGTCTTGCATACTCCGGTCCGAAGTCTGTTAAGGAACCTTCATATATTTCACCCTTGGTCGTGTCCAGGGGCTATCCAAGTATTCCCCTCTGTTGCGCTTCTCCACATTTTCAGCCGCAGGGCTTCAGGTATCACCAGTTCCGTTGTTGACTGTAAGAAACTTCTTGATTTGAGCCGATTATTTCTAAAACAATGTTTTAAAAATAGAAATAAAAAATAATGCTGTCAATAAAGTTGGCAGTAATTTATTTGATAAATTATTCATTGTTTCTTTTAATTTGATTAAAGTTTACATATCGCTGTTATGATTCTGAATAAAACGTGTGTTCGGTGATATGAAATAATTATTTTACTGTTATTGCATTCCATGAGAGTTATCTACACAAAAAGTGTGACAATGATATAGAGCAGGCGTCTTCATTGTACATCCACAGGTTCTACACGAGCTTCGTGACTTGAACTGAGCCTACAATAATGGCAAACGTCATTCAAACCCATGACACGCATTCTGTAAAAGTAATTTACATTAATATAATAAAAGCGATAATCACCTAATTAACACGATCCCATGAATGCTTTTGTAACACTTCCGACGTATCAGTTATACTGTAATTTATTATAAATAAGAAACTGTATTATAATTGTGTATTACAATTGCAATTGCAATCACACAAGACTTTTGAAAGATCACTCAGCAATTACACATACGTTTAAATCATTTTGACTTCCATCTTATTCAATAAAATATATAGGCAATTTATTAGAAAATATATATTTTTATTTCCGCTTTCTAATAAGAATATATTATCCGTAATTAGGTTACGTAAATTTCTTTCATCCTCACCTTGTTCCGGTTCAACTCATTAGTTTATTATATGTATTAATTTAACAAGATATTAGTGACAAGTTGCAAGCAAACTCTGTGACTGGGCATGCAAATTAATGCAAAGAAGACCCATTTTATATATACAATTACCTGTTGAGACGTAGATACAGATCGAGCACTCATCAGTGAGATCAGACTAATATTAAGAGGATCGAGAGTTTCATATATCTTGACGTAGAGTGGTGAGAAGAACCTCGCTTCTCGCATGGGAAAGATAAAGCGTATTTTAATTAATTGCGAAATATCTGTGACTTTATCCTACATTATATATATAAGTGCACTTGTATTAAACTTATTTCTATACATGTTTTATATATGGTAAATGATTATTAGCACGAAATCATGGGACGATCATACGCTCCAGTTAAGGGAGAGGATTTGAATATCAGTATGGTTGTTTTTAACAGCCTTAATAATTATGTGAATAAAATGCAACTTTAATGTTTTTTATGTATACACATACAGGAGAATACCGACATAAGGTGATTCTGAAGTCTCATCTGTGGAATTCTATGACATTAACAATGGTGCATATGGCTACAGGCTGCATGTGGAATGTTGATCCACTAACGTCATAGATTACAGCCCGATATTCACGCATTATCCTTACTGTTACAGTAATTTACTATGAATGGGTGGTCGTCACGGGACAACTTTCGTCTACCACCAATTTTAATTAATAAGCTATGACTGGCATTTTACAGGTGAGGGATCAAATTCACACCAACCGGTGAGAATTTTAGAGCTCAGATTTTTTTTTTATCTTTTCTCCTTTTAAGCGTCGGGGATCGAACCCACGAGCTTTGCCTTTCAAAACAAAAGATTTGGGACCATTGAGCTATAGCCGCTGGTATGCTCTTATAAATAATCAAAAATAAAACATGTCCCATCCAGGTTCACCTTCTTCTCTTGACGATAGTATGACGTTAACCTGAAACAGAATTGGAAGAATCAGGCATCGTATGATCATACTTTGATTAAATGTAATATATCAGTATTTGATACAAAAAAAAAGTTTTCATCAAGCTAAGTGTATAACGATACTTTATTCTGTGTCACAGTATTAAAGTTGTATTATAGTCGTTACAGTCTACATAGTGATATTTTTTCAGTTAAAGGTTTTAAATGAAATAGTAAAAAATGTTTATCTCATTCTTCTAATGAAATAAATCACTGCGTCCCATTAGTCTGAGATTATGATCAGTATACCCACGTGCGCAGTCACTTCCTTAGGCGTGTGATAGAAACCAAAATGCCTGCGTATGAAGCTAACAAAAAAAATGTCCCACACTTAAAGCTTAAATTAATATCAAAGTAGCACAGATATAAGTGATTTACTCCATTGTGATATTAGATATGAAAAATAATTTACAAAGTTTACTTTAATGAAATATATACCTGTGTATAAGATTTTTGTGTATTATAAATTATTTCCATCATTTCTCTGGGTAGCTCTCTGGGTAGATTGACACCTTGCCGTAATAGATCACGGACTTCGGGAACTTGAAGACAAACTAATAGATTAAGTATAGACTAAACTGCATAATGGCAAACTCATATTGATAGTGGAATGGAAGAAGTACAAGTGCGTGGAAATTAAGTAAAATATTTGAAAATCACGTCAATGGCTTGATAGTCGTATGAAAATCTTTAGACTCATATTAAAGGCTTGAAAATCGATAATAATTTAATCAAATGGCTGTATAATCACTATTATGAGTAAAACATGAGCATGGCGTCAAAACCTTCATGGTTGTGTAGTAACCTTATGATTGCATCTTTTTCTTCTTCGTAGTATCAATTCGGTGGATTGGTTTGCAGCAACAGCATCTTGCATCTCGATCTCCACTCCTCTCGGTCCTCCGCAACCCTCTTCAGCTCAGCATAAGAGCTACTACTCATGTCCTCGAACACTTGCTGCAAATACTCCCGTCTAGGGCACCCTCTACAGTTTCTACCCTCAACCATCCTCTCCACAATGTCGTGAAGAAAACCATCGAGGCGTATGATGTGACCGATTCATCGGGCTCGCCTCTCTGACATGGTTTTATTAGGTGTCTATCTTCCTTGATTATCCTTGCATTCACGGATTGACACATTCATGATTGCAGCATAGGCTTGAAAATTAGGTCAAAGGTTTGAAAATCGCGTCAAATGAAAGAGGATCTCGTAAAATCTTGTGGATTGCTAAATTTGCGTTAAAGGCTTGAGAATTTCATTAAAAGCTTGTGAATTTCGTCAAAGGCTTGAGATTCGCGTCAAACAAGGTCCCTCACGTGAGGCGCTGTTTCTATGGCGGCGCCTAATGCATACATGAGGCAGTGCTCAAAATTCAATAACGTCAAGTCATAATACTCCCCCAGGCGGTGCATAATCTTCTCGGTAGTACACGTGTCGCCGGGGCGCCTTACACAGCTGTCTAGGTGAGAATGAGAGGCACACAAACTGAAATTCGCGAACGCAATCTTTACACAAAATTATATGTCTTGGCATCTTACAACATGCAAAAATCAGACATACAAGTTAGAACAAAAAAAGGAATGTTGAATTACATATTTTAAAATTTATTTAAAAAAATACGATTTAATCGTCTTCTATAATATATACAAATAGTTTTAGCTCGGAAATGAACAGCTTATCGATTGAAAACTTTGAAATGCCGATTAACGAATGATTATATATGCCTAGTCTACTACAGATGTTTCTTTTACAAGCCTGTCAAAACCTTTTAGTATGTATGAATTTAGAAGAGTTAAGGGTGCAAATATTACTTCAGGTGGCAATTATTGACGACCGTATATAAGTGTTTATTTCATTACAGCTTTCTGTTGTGAGTGGGTGCAGGTGAAATAAATTATTATTAGAGCTTAAATCAGAACCGGAAGTCTAAGTATTTAAGTTTAGATGAGAAGACTATTATTGACTCGTATTAAACGAACTGTTTCTTTTTTTAGTATATTATATCAAGCATTAGTAGACTTTTTTTGAGTTTATGAGTAGATTAAAAGAAAAATTATTTTATGCTTAAATAGTGGTCGATAGCAACATTTTTTTAATACTTCTCTAAAGCCTTTTTGGAAATATCTCGCCTTGGAAGTGATCGAGAGCAAAATTTTTCTAATGCCCTTTACTATCTTTGGAAAATATCTCACTATAACAGTAATTAAGAAGAGGATATACCTAAAGTATTTTGCTGTGTATATACTCGTAAAAGAACTTTCTTAAACAGTCGTCAAGAGCAACATATTTCTAATGCCCTTTACAGTCTTTGATAAAAAATTCGCTTTAACAGTGATCGATAGGAAGATCTTTCTAATGTCTGTTACTGTGTTTGTAAAAGATCTCTTTTTAACAGTGGCCGAGGGCAGGATCTTTCTCAAATCATTTATTATTCAGAAAAGATCTCGAAAAAGTGATAAGGATGGTTGTATTTCGATAGACGGAAGAGGATTTCGCAACCCCTGGAACGTTCTCGTACGTTCTACGTTCAAGGTGTCGCCCGGGCCCCGCGTCACGATCCACTGTAGTCGGAGTGGGATAATTAGCTCCAGACTGCGGATCCTCGAGCTCACAAAGCCCCGCGAGGGCCCGGCCATTAATGCACACGAGAACCTTTCCGCATGTAGTCACAATATTGAGACAAGGGTTGAGGGAGGGCCGCCAACGAAACCACCCCTCAACCAACACTTCTCAAACATTCATTAATTACTTTTTGAATATACATTATAGTACACACTATGAGATGAATTTCAAACATTAAATACTTAATCTAAAGCATTTGCTTGCCTTAGTCATAGCAAACGCTGTGAGTTTTATCCTTGTCGTTAATTAAAATACATTTTAATCGTCTTCTTAAATCTAAATATTTTTGTTCGATGAAAATTTGATCCCAGATCCGTGATGTGTCAGTTTAGCCTGTTAATCAAAATTGGCGGTAGACATTATAGCGTCTCGAAAACACCACTCATTTATAGTGAGTGCCCGTTAAAATATAGTCTATGACGCAAGAGTGTTATTTTTTAAAATTTCAACAAAAGTAATTTGTTAATAATGAATTAACCCTTTCCCTGCCACGGACGAGTTAACTCGCCAAACTCGTTAGGTCCCGCCAGGCCACGGATGAGTTAAATCGCCAGATCATTACTAAACTACACAATTTGTGACAACCCTGTTCGTATAAATTATCACAACATTATTTATCAATTAAGTGTGTCTATTCTAATGGAAAAGGGGAAAAACATCCAAATTTGGTAAGCTTACATTAAATAACATTATATTAAGCACTTGTTGATTTTTGTAAATGACTTTTCTGACATTGAAAACGGCTGGCCTATGGGGGTCTTTCTTGCACAATTGGTCTGGCAGGGGAAAGGTTGAAACGGAATTATCAAGAAAATAATTATTTTGATCCGACCAGCGTATCCATCTACTATTTTGAAACTGTGTATTTCTTGAATTTTACTGACCAAATTCTTCATCAGAGTGGCAGTTGTCTTAGGACAGCACAATCTCTAAGTAATTTTCTTTATTAAATTACATTCCGTAGGACTATTGTTATCAAACTACCTTACTATGCAGTAGACAGAACTTTAGGGTATGAAGTTAACCTGAAGTCATATAACAGGTTTCTATTGAATATGGTGACCATATGTACGGACAGCTACCACAAGCTTACAAGTTAATAAACTATTTAAAAAATTAATAATTATTTTAACTTTTAATCTAAAAAGTGGCCAGTATATCGAAGGTCGGGGCATAGAGACAACCAATAAGTTGCCCCATTTTGATTAAATGTAAGCAAAATAATCTTTTATTTTATTTATTTCATTGTTTGAGAACCGTTTTTGTAATATCGTTAAGTTTCCCCCGCAATCTTTGAAAACGTTTGTTACACTTGGTAGCATGAATACACACTACGTAGGTACAAAGGATACAAGTAATATGTGCTATTTCATACACATATTATACAAATTTGGTTACATACAACGGTATTAAAGTATGTTCGTAATCTTGACGCTAATATAATATACAAAGTCAAGCAAATAATTGTTACTTACAATTGATTTAAAAGAAAAGTGAGCGTCTTATATTATATACTCAAATATATTTGATTTAATATGAGGTAAATAGGAATGTTGGTAGATATGTATTTTATTTATTTAAAAACCAAGAAAAAGTGACCAATAATACACAATTAATCGAATCTTCTACTCATATGTTACAAAAACTGTTATTCTTCACATAAATACATATTTGTGCAAACTACTGCTTTTAAAGCTTACGATACATAGCGAACAAGTTTTAAATGTACAAAATATTTTATGTAGGTTTTATCGCAATCTGATGAACGGTGTAGGAACGCATATGCAACATACAATTCTTCTTCTTCTTCTTTAGTTTTGCCATTTCACATCATCTAGAGTCGGCTCTCCTTGCGCACATTCGCCGTGTCTGTCTGTTGCAGTCCAACTTGCCTGTGGTTTTCCAGGTCTTCTTCTCAGCGTGGGTATGTTGAGGGTTTTCTTCACCATGTGGTCCTCATCTCTCCGTGTCACATACCCATACCATCTTAGGCGGCTTTCCTTTATCTTTTCAAATATGGGGCTACCCGAAATGAACCCCGAATATGCCCATTTAGAACTCTGTCCGCTCTAGTCACACCGTCCGCCCACCTCAGCATCTTCATCTCTGCCACATGAATCCTATCCAAGTCACGTTTCAGCGGGGTCCAACACTCCGATCCGTAGAGCATAGCTAGCTTTACAACCGTTTTGTAGATTTCACCTTTAGTCCTAACTGAAATCTTGCCATCACACAAAACCCCAGAGAGAGACCTCCATTTCAGCCTACACATAATGATGTTTAAATATAAAGTTGGATAAAAAAAGCTAATTTTTTAAATAAATGCGATAGTTTTATGAATTTAATAATACGTTTAATACATTTTGTATAGTAGTTATACATTCATCTTATGTACCTACTAATGAGGTATTTTGACGGTTGTAAGAGTGTCTCGTGGAGATGGAGCCGGGCTGACAATGCGAGTCATAAGCAGACAATGAATGATGGTGCACGAAGTAAAAAGTCTAGAGGAATCCGGTCAAATGGTCCGCGATGTATTTTCAGAGCCGGCAATAATTAGTAGTCGAAAACAATTAGGCAAATTCTTCACTAATAAGACGCCAGAGCGCGTATTATTCAATGAAAAAAATTAAAAACTACCGGGCGAAGGTAACGAGTAAAACACTAGGATAGATGTACCTGAGCTTAGAAGCATACACAAAATGTATAATATTATCTTCAAATTAACCGCTGTAATACAATTTATTAAATTAAATATTTTCAAATATTTTTTGATGTTTGTATTGTAATTGATCAATAAAATTGCATCTGAAAATTCACTAATTATTAATACATCAATTACTATTAAGTATAAGAATTTTACTGGGTAATAGATATTTATAAGTAGATAGATTAGATAGAAGCCATACTTTACATTTACAATACAAATATTGCATACAAATTTGAAGAAGTATATTTTAATGTTTTGAGCATACAGGTTCATGTTTTCATTTGATTCTTCTTCGTTGTATCAATCCGATGGATTGGTTTGCAGCAACAAAATCTTGCATCTCTATCTCCACTCTTCTCGATCCTCTGCAATATTCTTTAGGTCAACATAAGAGCAACAAGTCATGTCCTCGAACACTAGCTGTAAATAATCCCGTCTAGGGCACCCTCTGCAGTTTCTACCCTCAGACATTCCTTCCACAATGTCGTGAAGAACACCATTGTGGCGCATGATGTGACCGATCGTCTCTCTGAGATGGTCCTTACCAGGTGCCTATCTTCCATGATTATGCTGAGAACCATTTGATTATCAGTGTTAAAAAATATTGTAGCATATAATATACTTAGATGAATCACCGTCTGGTCTATTTTGTAAGTATTTCACCTTTTAAGACAAAATTGTTCAAACCTCAGTACCGTTGGGCTAATCATCCGATAATCTTAAAAATTCTTACTTAAAAGCAATCAAATATATTTATGATACTATAAGTGCCTTGTCTATGAATTCCTAAGTTCTTGTCTTGAAAGACGGCGGAAAAACTGTATGTTCCCTAGTGGATCTGTGGGTGTAGAGATGCCTTGGAAAAATTGGAGCATTATAGACAGGTGGCGAAACAGTTTAGCGGTAATTAATGAGTACCATGTGCCCAGCTATGAATCAGATTTGAAAAATTGTTTTTCTAAATATAATTAAATAATCATATTTTATTAACAAGTGCTTATATTTAAAAATAATCATTTTTAATATAATGCTAGGCATTCATGTGATGTTAACTGTTACCATACCTGTTACACTGGCTTCTTAATGTGAGTGCATACATCATACAACGATTTTATGTGTATCATACTTAAAGTTTATAAATTATTTAAAATTCTTTTAAACAGATAAGCCCACCCACGGCACATTTAATTAACAACTATTTGGTTTAATTATTCAGCTTATAGAATTCTACACTTCCGTTGCTTATTCGTTCGGCTGCTTTTGTGGTCTTCCCCGAGAGCTTCAAAAATACCCGACAATCATGCAAGCAAGCAAGGGATAGATTGCCAGAAATTCTTGATAAACTTATTTTATGTACTAGAAATATATCCTGAACATTTGTTTGTGTGACCATTACGTGACCTGTAAAAATCACAAAATCTTTTTTTTTCTTCCCTTATCTGTTCCATATTTGGAACACACTCAGCTATGTCAGTTGCCATAGCTCGTGGATCCTTCCAAGACATCACAGCACCTGAAAATTCACCTGGGAGCATACGAGTATTTTGCTTCTGACGACCTCAAGGACTTGAAGAGACACCAGCTCTAGTATCTAAGGCATATTTTTGGGAAATATGTAAATCTATTTTTTTAAGTAGATCGGATGACTAGCTCGACGCTCCTGAGGCTTAGAACATTTTGTCCAAAGGATCGGCTTAACTCAACACGTGGCAAGCAATAGGTGGTGACCCATCCATGTTTTGGTACGCGCCCAATGCTGCATCGTTAACATCGTTGCTCTATGAACGATGTGCTATTGCCACTGGATAATAATAATCTATTAAAGAACATTAATGAAAGGAAAAAAAAATGTCAATTGTATTATCATGCATACACATTGCGTCCTTTAAATACGAATAAATAAAGTTTAAATATGTTTTTAAATAACATTTGCATCTATTTTCAACACTTCACATAACTACAAAATTAAGCTTACAATCAAAGAAAAGTGTGAAATTTATACATCTACAAATGAAATATATTTATCATTGTGTGGCAGTGTTCTCCAGTACATACGGAAAATTCGTTAAAAAAAACTTCGCATAGCGGGCCAGAGACCACCAACTTTAGTAACGCCAAGGAATGCGATGATTGTGATGAGAGAGCATTGAGCGATGCACATTCAAAAAATAAACAGATACGAATCTTCAGAGACAACGGAACTTATGAAATTTTGACGCCAATTCATTCCGCTTTCTTTACCTCGTATTGTTTTTGAGAACGTAAGAATGAGATTCTTTCTAAATCTAAATCCATAGACGTATCTTCGGATATACAATAACTGTTGTATTTGATTTTGGGTAGTTTTCATAAACTTCATATGTCCAGTTGATTTTTCAGATAGTTATTTGAGAAAAACGTCTTAAATACCTTTTTCCTTAGATTCTTCCAGCAACTGAAACCTTATCAATACAGTCAAAAATGACTACAAAATAAACATAATTGCGTATCTTATAAGTGCCGCAAAACAACTAATCAATTTAGGTCCTTATATATAATAAACCCCGTAATCATATAGATTGTCATATCTAGTATTTCAAAATTATGCAAACAATTTCAATATTTGACAATAATACAAAATGGCTGGGGGCTTATATAAACATATAAATTTATATACTATTGAAATATTCCCGTCAAAATCGGAACACATTGAAAGTAATAATTATCTAAAAAATCTATAAGTTTTCTCTTTTTTGTATATTTTACTTGAATTTTCTATTCAATAATGATTATTTGGTGCTTTATTAATTTAATTCTCGTTTCCTTGTTTATTTTTTCTTTACATTCTCGATTTGCACGTCGCATTTTTTCTCGTATTTTTAATTAATATAGTAAACCAATTGTGTGACTAGCGGATTTTATAACTGTTATGGCCATAAGATGGATACCCCTATCCCTTTTACGTCTACTTTTTAGCTAAAACATAAGTTTATCATTCCTCTACAAGACATTCATCGGTGGCTTATATCAGGGGAGTGAACACATTATTAATTTCGTGCAAAATAAAAGTCCGACAGAATATTTAGTTTAATTTAGTTGCGCTTATGCGTTGACCGTTCTTATCTGGTGACAATTATAAAAGCCATTATTCCATTATCATTTTAGTAGTTCTCAAGCCACTTACACTCCTTTGCCCAAAGACAAACGGACTATGAGAAGCTAAGAGTCAAGTTAGATACAAATGTAAGAATCTACACGAGAGAAGTTAATGTAATCTTAGTAATTAAAATTCACTTAAAAAACTAACATACCTACTTTGAGTACAAAGACACATGAACCAGTTAAACGTATTGAAATTCGATTAAAACTCTTTTCCTTTTTATTACGATTTAAAATTTTAAAATCTTTAATATTTTTTTATTTTGATCGCTTTGTAGTAAGACACAAATTTTAACCCTTTCGTTACGGCTCAGTTGAATTCAAATTATACTGTCAATACGGCGTGAATTCTTCAAACCATTTTTTTTTTCTTAAAACTTGTATTTGAAGCATAAATGTACTTATCTGACCTTCATATATCACATTTGTTCTTTTATCCTTTAGCTATCAGATGATGCATAAAAAACTATTATATTTAACAAACGTTCATTATATATCTCCATACATTTGATGGCATTGACACATGTGGCTTACAGAAAAATCGCTCCTGTGACGATACCTAACGATTTTTATTTACGGGGTTAATAGTTAATCATTATTTATTTTATTTTTCAATTTAATACGTACATATCAGTTGACCTCTAAAGTGCTTTTGTATTGTAATGTTTTTGGATGAAAAAATCTAATGATACTCATTTTTTAAGCCGAAATAAAAATATTTTTAAGCTGTAAATAAAAAAGGTCATCTGTGAAATATATGAAGCCATTCTAATGACGTTTATGCAATGTTTTGTATAGTCGATTAAGGAACGAAGATGTATGATGCCAGGACAGGTACTTTGGATGCCGTAGGAGAGCATTATCTATATTAGATTGTATTATGCATGGATCTGTATCACTTATTGAAGTATATAAAATGAGATTAAATGTTTCTCAAAAAATATTAACGTTAATTTTATTATATGAATCGTAACGTTGACTGAAGTGTGACGCAGGTCTCTGAGCGTTGTAGAACAAGGAGTGTTACGTTGTAAGTACACAACAATATGCCGGCTTTTCGGTGCTAAGACGAAGAAACATTTGCTGGAACAATCATTAATAACTCATAGAAAAAACAGTAATTTTTCATCCCGCAGTCTTCATTAAGCAATCAAAACGTGTACTAGAATATTTCTTAGTCGGCAACTCAACTGCATAAGCGAAGTCAGCTACGAGTAATGCCGAGAGGTTAAGACACTTAACTATTGTTCGGCTGTCACGGGTTCAATCCCCAATGTAACTTAAAATAATATATATTATTAATCAGCCTAAAAGCCCTAAAGTGCTCACGTATCTAGTTGTACTTATAAATACTTATCAGTGTCGTGTTTGTACATTACTGTTGTGTTATATTTGTAAATAATATCATCATTACTTTCATTCCTGGATCTTTGCAAATACATTATATGAATACTACCTGAATGATTTTCAGGATAACGAGATACTGGTGGCCGGAAAAAAAGGCAACTTTAGTTAATACTGATGTTGTAGCTAGGTTCAACTTCGTCTCTTGACCAACTGTAAAATGAAAGACTGCCTTTTCCGCTTCTTTACTTCGTATTTCCTTACAAAGTCGCCGCACTCCCAATCCAAGTATACAACAAATATCATAGTGATAGACAGACACAAGGCAAACTGTTGAAAGAAAAAAATCACAGTTTATATTTTAATAAATATTTCAAAGCAATTCTTAGACAATATTGTTTTCTTATCAACGCCATATGCAGGACAAACTCTAGTTTATTTTCAAATTAATGTTTTTTTTTCGTCTATCAAAGTTTATTTTTATTATTTTAAGTGAAAGTACATTGTATTTTTACAAATGACAATTAATTCAAAATAAAATGAAAAAATCTTGGACTAAAGATGAATAGCGTTGGCTAAACCCAAAAGCCACAATATCAGATCAACACTCATATTATATAACGATAAGTATTCACAGATTTTTTTTCCATAAGCGTCTGGCGGTATTCTCCCTGGTGCGTTCGCGTAAAAAATATTTTTAAAAAGGCACCCGAAATAACTTCGCCAGTGACACAGCCTGACAAATGGATGCTTGACAAAAAAAATCCGAACAAAACAGCGAAATGTGACAAAAAACCAGCGCCAGCAGTTGACACAAAAATAGAGGACACTTCGCGCGGACACAAAAAATCGTGAATTGTCTCTGTGCGGAGCTTTCATGTAAAAGTGTAGGCAGTTTGACGTTGGTAGTAGATTCATAGCAATTATCTTCGTGGAGCAGAACAGCTCAGCTTTTAATAGACAACAGACTGCTGTACATTTCAGTTTTAGCTTTTACATCCAGCTGTATATTTCAGTTTCAGCTTTTACATCCACTCGTGTAGGTGCTTATATGCGGGGTTAAGGGATTTATTCGTGCGCTAGGCGTTTTAAGGCTTCCGATGTTGGTAATTTCTTTTTATTAGAGTTTTTTTTCGAGGTGACGTTTAATTGATAGCTACTTTAATTAGTTGCACTTATCGATGGTTACTATAATGACTTTTAGACTATATACTCGTACGTATCATGAATATGTGTATTACATTTGTATTATTAGTACGTGGTTCTAAAATATATACTTCTCGGCAAAATCTTGTTCTCTTTTGGATTTGTATTTCGTTATATTTTTTAAGAAAGTGATAATGGTGCTTAAATATTTGAAATCCATATGAATAGCTTTGATAATACTGAAATCTTACGATTGAGGTAACTTACTAAATTTTCAATTATACTTTTATTAAGTATCAGTCCTAAATCGTCATATATGCAGCACATCAATATCTACATGATAAGTATATAGTTATAAATTAATATATATATATTTTTTCTGATTTAATTTAAATATTTTTTACTTTATTAAAATATACTCATTCTCTATACAAGACACAAATAATTTTATATAATTTAAGAGGAACGTATATCATTCACTAATTATATTAATAAGTTTTTCATTATGCTGGATATTTGTTTGCATCAATTACGAGTATTAAATGCATCAAATTCATGTTTTCTTAAATTAACAATTATATGGACTATTCTATTAGAATATTATTTTCTATAATCTTATCCTTTAAAGATAATTGATCTCAAAGAATAATTAATAATTTGATGCATACATACAATTCTACATCAAAAGTCTCGCATCAATTTGTAGAGAAAAAGAATCGGCAGATGCTGAACGCATACGTACTTTAAGAACTAACATCTTCTCTTGAAGTTCGTTATTGAATTGCGTTGTGGCAGAAGAACAACACACAGAATTTTCCAGAAGCACATATATTTTCATGTTAAGCTTAACAAACTTCCGGCCCTATCGGGATAACATGCCAGGCTGGCCATAATACAACCTCGTCGTGGTCGGCTCACAACTGACTGGTGCACCGTGATAGGTGACACCCAGCGCCGCAAGTGGCGATCTATATAACTAACGTCACAACACAAAATGGCAATATGGCGACAGATACATGTACGACAAGTGAACAGATATATATGACTAAAGATTGTATATCGAGATTTTCGGTACCAGTCAGCAATGGCTATGTCATGCTGATGTCAGAACTCTATATAATATTGTGAATAATGCAAGAGCTCTGCATTTATTAGCTTTTATAAAATGATTCAGGTTAAATCAATTAGAAAATCAAATACGCTGAAAATTATTCCAAAACGTATCACTTGCGTAATACTAAATTAAATAACTGGCACTGTTTATTGAGTGTACAGTTTCCTCATAGAGGCGCTGAAACATTTAAGGCCCATGGGACGTCTAGCGCCTCGCCCTAACCAAGTCTGTTGCATAATTTACTTTATCCTATTAGTTGCATTTCGTTTGATCTCCAGCTGAACGGACGCCGCGTTCTTTGAGGTTTCCGACCTAGCGGTGCAAGGTTCGCTAGAAGAGAGGCCCGCGTAATATATTTTGCCCAATGACGTGCGAAAAGCTCGCAGTGACAGCTTTCGCCGAACGGAGACCTCTAATGAAGCTCACCCCTCGTGTGTTTGCTTGATTTGCGAAGAACTAACGAAGCCGTGGAATAAGCGGCCTGATTACCGTTTGATGCGTTCTTATAATGCACATATATTTGAATAGTCAACATCCGCTTTCATTCTCAGCTTATGTACAGCACTATCTTGTAGCACAAGATGTATATTTATACGATAGCTGCTCTGTTGTCTTTTACATTAAGTATCTTATCCATATACAGTGATCTTAAGTGCCAAAATTATGTAAAAAAAAGTCAACTAATTTTTGCAGAGAAGGCATGTAGGAAATAATTTTTTTAGAGAAGTACACCGGTGGGCATAGTTTAAGCAAGACAAAGGTCGTGGGTTCGATGCCTAACGGAGATTTAAAAAAAACGTATTTTTAATCAATTTCAAAGCTCTAAAATACCCCCGGTTGGCGTGAATTTGATCCCTCACCCGTATAATGTCAGTTATAGCCTATTTTTGTAGTAAATTGGTAGTAGACGAAAATCGTCCCGTGAAGACCACCAATTCATGGTAAATTCCTGTAACAATAAGGATGATGCGTGAATCTCGGGCTGTAGTCTATGACGTTGGCGGATCAACACTCCACATGCAACGCTTAGGCATATGCACCATGGTTAGCGTCATAGAATGCCACAGATGAGACTTCAGAATTACTATCACCATCTGTCGGTATTCTCCTGTATGTGTGTACATAAAGAAAAACATGTTACATGAATGCTAAGTATATATATGTACTCGTATTTTCAAATAAAACAAAGTAAAATATATATTTTTTTCAATGTTTTCAGAATTCACTTTGAGATCCATTATAAATAATACAGGCTAAGAGTTATTCGAAACTGCAGTCTGAAAACAGAGACCATATTTTACGTGATTCACGTCATGAAAACGTAATTAAATAAATATTAATTATTATATATTAAAAAAAAAACATTTTAAAATGATTTCAGACTAGTCGTCGCGTCTCCTTGACACAATAATTCTTGTACTTAAACCAGTACACTATACATGTTTTTTGGTTGGTTCCTGTGCGACAATTGATTTATTTTATTTTTTAACTATTGAATCACGTGATTATTAGATCATAAAATTATTAAACGAATTTAAAAATTTCACAATTTAATACTTACCATGAGATATTTTTACGCCCTAGAGTATTTGCAGCAAGTGTTCGAGGATATGAGTTGTAGCTCTTGCTGAGCTGAAGAGGGTTGCGGAGGACCGAGAGGAATGGAGGTCGTGGTGCAAGGTTCTCAAGACCGGATTGATAATACTACGAAGAAGAGATATTTATATGTTATCACTGGCATAGTTATTTTAAGTAATGTAAATACTAGTTAACAACTGATACATAAAGAAATTTACAAATAACATTTCACGCGGGGGTATGACATAGAGATGGTTTTTACTGTAAATTTGTATGTATTGTTCATGAGATTGATGTTGGCTTACAAAGTTAAATAATATTAAAACATATTCTTCATCATCATCATCAAGCGCGCGTGGAGAGACACTCAGATCACCTAGAGCAAATAGAAGCACCCTGCAGCTGACGGGAGGTAGTCCTAGTTTTCTTTGGCAATCGTACTGTCAGCTACGCGGTACCAATGGCCTGGAACTCGCTACCGGAAAGCATAAGAGAGTTCAAAGCGGAGGCAAACTTCAGAAGCAGACTCAAGACCCACCTTTTTACTCAGAGAGGCAATGAAGCGCTTTTGGAATGACCATTCGGTCATTAAAAAGCGCTACAAAAATACAAATATAATAATAATAATCATCATCATCATCAACATCATCATTTCCTCTCCTTAACTGGAGGATATGGATGTCACGAACTGTTACTACAAAGCTCTTCTCTGTAACTCAAAGTCAGTCTCCTTGGTACTCGTCTCATCACAGATCAGCTAAACCTCGCACAGTTCTATAAATTATTACCCCCAAAAAAATAAATTTGATATATTGTATTAGGTATTTACACATTTTTTTATTTAATATCTTTTCGGTTTTTGCTTTGAGAGCGCTTTTTACAGTGGAAAAGGGTGAAGTAAAATAAGGTACATATTTAAGCAGATTTTTCTATGTATTTATTTCACAAACGTTGCATCGCCGTTTTCTCGCTAAGCCGAGCGTTTCTCAGCATACGGCGGAAATAGCCAGTGGGAGGAAAAGCCGCAGTTGAAATTTAATTAAGATACCGCCGACTAAGCTCGAAAGTAAAACTACAAACAACTTTTATTACTTAACCAGGGCTCATTTGGCCAGAGTATTGGGGCCGTAATCGATGCTAGTCGATGGAAATAGGAAAACAAGCTTTTGGTTTGAATCTCTCTAGTTTTTTCAGTTTCTGTTTCAAAGCTTTATTTATTTTTAAATTCACCTTGAGATCCACTTTAAATAATAAATATACATAGTTTTACATTCTTTTAATATATATTACTTTTAGGAATATTTAAGATTAGACTGGAAGACTCCGCGATTTCGCTGCTATTAAAAGCTTTATCAGTTATTTACTACGGTCTTAACCTTTCCCCTGCCAGACCAATTGTGCAAGAAAGACCCCCATAGGCCAGCCGTTTTCAATGTCAGAAAAGTCATTTAAAAAAATCAACAAGTGCTTAATATAATGTTATTTAATGTAAACTTACCAAATTTGGATGTTTTTCCCCTTTTCCATTAGAATAGACACACTTAATTGATAAATAATGTTGTGATAATTTATACGAACAGGGTTGTCACAAAGTGTGTAGTTTAATAATGATCTGGCGAGTTAACTCGTCCGTGGCCTGGCGGGACCTAACAAGTTTGGCGAGTTAACTCGTCCGTGGCAGGGAAAGGGTTAAGTATGTTAATGAACAGATCTTAAAGTAATCCATATTAAAACAAGTTATAAAAATAAATTTCATATTCAATATTGCTTTAAAAAATTTAACGCATTGTAACTTACCGTAACGTTGCTTAAACAAGGGATATCCGTAATATAAGATTCCCAGTCATTTTCCACGGCGTAAAACATGTTTAATTCCATAAATGCGTACATTTTTGGAAAGTACAGACTCTTAACTATTTTTCTACACAGTCGCCACTGAGGTCAATGCATTTTTGCATGCGGTGTACGAGCTGAATGCCCTAGTAAAAAAATCTGCCGCCAAGCCACGCAGATGCCTGAGAACCGCTTCTTCCAGCTCTTCTCTGTTACCGAAATGCTGTTCTCTGTCGCTCGTTGTATAAATTTACATTTAGAAAATAAAATTAACAAAATGTACTATGATTGACGTTTTGAAAAAAAAACTTCGTCTGATAAACAATTGAACTAGAAAAGTTTGAACTTTTTCAAAAAAATTAAACTTTACAATATGCCTACTAGATTTTACCCAAATACGTATCTAAATTTTATTTCATGATCGTAGGTCGTACTGTAAGATAAGTTTTGAAAACAAATTCCTGCGTAACTGAGGGTGAAATGGTTTGACTTGTTAGGAATGGTAAGCTGAAAGAGTGTATTAGTTCAAAGACGTCCTGAAAGACTGTCGGGAACTATACATAGAATCTGTATAGTTGTGAGTTGGTTTATTGATATTATCTTTTTAACTAAATAAATCATCAATCCTGAAGAAGATCCCTGCAATAACGGTCGAAATATTGGCTGAAGGAAGTTCGCCACACATGGCTAAGCCCAAAAGCCACAATATCGAATCTGGCCGTGAAAACCTAAGAAGTTATTTAAATACATATTTTTTTCAATTTTGCCTATTACAAAAATTTCGAATCATTACTTGATCGCTTAAGAACGGTTTGCTTCGAGCGGAATGAATGGGTTATTGTTGGACTGGCTGGCCTCACGTCACATGTGCAATAATAATTATTTCGCGAAATAATTAAGCGTCGTGTACTCGCGCCGTGTAATGCGCGTTGTAAATCACGACTTCCTGTTCCCCTCCACCTCCGGCAATTATTATTATGACGGCACGACAGAGCACTACCGAGATTCTCGCCATTCGCGATCCGCGACCGTTCGTTGGGGTTCCCTTTCACGAACACCAGCCCTCACTTTTGTAGATACTTTTCATCTTCATCATTAAACCATGTCTTCTGCCTTAACAGGATCATATTATTGTCACGAACTGCCATCATAAAGTTCTGTCAGCCACCATTGTCGACGTCTCATCTCTATGCCGGCGGGTATAGCTCAACGGTCAAAGCCAAAAGTCGTGGGTTCGATCTCCGACGGAGATCAAAAAATAATAATTTTTAAGCGATTTCGAAACACATATAGGAGAATACCGACAGATGGTAATAGTAATTCTGATGTCTCATCTGTGGAATTCTATGACCCTTACCATGCTGCGTATGGCTAAGCGCTGCATGTGAAGCGTTGATCCGCCAACACCATAGACTGCAGCCCGAGATTCACCCATCATCCTTATTATTTCAAGAATTCACTATGAATGGGTGGTCTTCACGGGACGACTTTCGTCTACCACCAATTTTAACTAATATACTATGACTGGCATTTTACGGGTGAGAGATCAAATTCACACCAACCGGGGGTATTTTTAGAGCTCAGAAATCGATTAAAAATCCTCTTTTTTTAAATCTCTATTGGGGATCGAACCCACAACCTTTGGCTTGCAAACCAAACGCTTGTACCATTAAGACATGTTGATGAAAATATAAAAAAAATGTAAATAAATTAAGTTTTTTCTAATACTATTATAACTAAACTATAATTTCATACGAAAATTATACGTAATATTCATGATTGCGTTACAGTTAAATAACAAATTGTGTTTTGAAATTTCAACAGATTTTTCAAAAATGCTTTTTTATAGGCTTTTATGTATATTGGAATTAATGTGACCACTGAAGCTTTCCCAGCACCGAAGTTAACTCGTGATGTTTAATTGGTGCATTTTTATTTCAAATTTTCAGAGGGGTAGGGTACATGAATTAGGGTTTAAAAAGCTCTACTGTTGTACAAAAACGGGTTCAAATACAATCAACAATTAAACACAAAATAAAGAAACGTTAGAATTATTATATTTTGTGTCTTGTGTTTCCACCAAATGTAACTACCTTTTTTTGGAAAGAAAATGTGCATTTTTTATTTCAAGCCAGTAGTCTACGCCCATGCAAGTGCAAATTGCAGCAGAATTAAATTGGTGATACAGTGTTTTACTAATGAACCACCAATGAAAACATCTGGTGCGAGAATCATTTGTGGACCAGAGAATGGATCTTTTTTCATGTGGATTTCAAAAGTTTTTATTTTCGACGCGGGGCGTGTGATTAGGGTTCACTCACAAACTTTGTTTGTTTTAAAAAAAGCTCCGCACTGTCCATAAATATATTAACAATGAGTGGAGGAAAAATATGTCACGTCCACAGAAGTATACCGTCGTAAGTCAAAAAAATCCTTGTTGCTGTAAAGTACGAGAACACTGACAAGGCACAACAAAATTTTATAGCGACGTATTTATTTATATACCTGAACATTTGATTTTCTCAGCTACAACCCTCAAGAATGGTTACCATTAACTCGGTAATAATAATACATATATATATAGACAGAGAGAGAGGATCACTCTTGTAATATACTGGTGTAATGTTTTAAAACAGTCAGAAAGTTTGTTCATGCTTTCATAGAACTAAGATATTTTTGATATATTATGACACTGTCATTCTGGGGGTGTAAAATGACAAACCTAAGTAATATTTTAATATTTGTTGTTTATTTAATACACACATGTGAAAGAATGACAATTTTGAGTTTTTTATAATAGGTTCATTGATGATTTCTTGCTTAAATATTTATATCTCAATTTATCATTACTCTTATACGTCATTTTATTTACACTATTTATTACTACAATACAATATTTTACTTTTTTGCCAATATAAGTGAGCAATATTAAATTTATATTTTCATAGTCAACTTATTTATTTTTATAGAGAAACCATCTCAGAGAGGCGAGCCCGATGGATAAGTCACATCATGCGCCACGATGGTCTTCTTCATGACATTATGGAGGGGATGGTTGAGGGTAGAAACTGTAGAGGGCATCCTAGACGACAGTATTTGCAGCAAGTTGTAGCTCTTATGCTGAGCTGAAGAGGATTGCAGAGGATCGAGAGGAGTAAAGATCGAGATGCAAGATTTTGTTGTTGCAAACTAATCCACCGGATTTATTCGACAAAGAAGAAGTAAACTTAACTAACTTAAAACTCGTAAAAAAGATAATCTGACACCAACTCACAACTAAATAAATCATCAATCCTAAAGAAGACCCCTGCAATGGCGGTCGAAATATTGGTTGAAGGAAGTTCGCCACACACGGCTAAACCCAAAAGCCACAATATCAAGAAGTGAACTAATGTTAAATTAAAATAAGTAAAAACACATCAATCATTTGTTTTCAAATAAAAACTATATAATAATATGTAGCATATTTAGGAATATAATAACATAATTTATATTAAAAAGTAAAGCTTATTTGCACGTGTGACTTCATTTGGACGAAACTACAGCTCTCTTTCAGTGATCAAAGGTCCTCTTTGATTATTTCGAGATGAAAGATAATTGTTGATATTATGAAAGAAAATAATCCTTTGATCGGGGCTTTCCCGGTAGGTACAGTATTATCGTTATGTGAACAGGAAGTTTACTCTGGCAAGTGATTCCGGAGCGTTCGCCAACTCTCGACTTTAATATCAGCACGACGCCAATTGGCGACACAGAGAAACAGTTTATTAATACAGGCCGCTGATATGGCGCCTGTGAGTCACTTGGATTTATTGCAATTTTCACAACAAAAGAGTTGGAAATTTTTTAAATTCTGAAGTTACATCAGCATTAAAGATTTTTCTTTACATTTTTATGTATGTATGTTCAAGTTATCTGAAACGCTTGGTTACTTTAGTCTTCAAATCTGTTCAAAATATATATAATTACCTGAAAAATAATAGCGATATATTAACAACAAGGCTTTGACCTAATTAATGTTTTATTCTAATACTACTAATTAAAAGGTGTATGAAATTGAAGTAAAATACAATGTTCTCTGTAAGATCTGGAAAGAGTGCTCCAGTGTTCTATAACACTTGTAGTAAACTGTGTTCAAAACTGTGTAAATAAATTTTAAGTTCATGATTTTAAAATAACTTCAATTTGTCATTATGAGAACTGTTGTGTTAACTTTAATTTGTTAATAAATTCACCGATAACTGAAAACAATAATCGATAAGTACGAGTATTATCTATAACAAAAGTGTTATTTAAATTTGCGAGGAGTACCGTCGAGTTAATCACATTATATGAGGACAGAAATGTTTTCTTACTGCAGAGCTTTCTCAGGTTATTTTATTTATGTTTCCAAGAATAGAAAAAAAACAATATCTATATCACAAAATCATTACTAGTAGTAAGTACTAGAAAGACTTTAAAAGATAATAATTATATATCCACTGTTCTCAGGCGCATAACTTTCTCGTTAATTTAGTTTGACAGATGTGTAGGTGGGCGGGGGCGGGAGTTTTCGACAGGAAACGCCCACCATCACAACACAAATAGTAACGAGATGAAAAATTAATAAAGGTACTTGGTTAAGAGAACGGTAAAGTGACAATGACGCTCAGCATAGGTCTCAACGAATGTTAACTTCTTTTTTTTGAACTGCTGTAATCTTTACCTCGACCAGTCATTCTATATTCAAAACATCATCAAATATATACATAAATATTATGTACGAGTATGTCATATCTTTACCCAAAGTTTTGCCAAATAAATACCTACTATGTAAAGCTCCTAACGATGTTCTGAAAACTGACGAAAGTTTCTATTGTATCCAAGACATATTTCATCACTTTATTTTAACATTTTTAAATAGATCAAGTGTTTAATATATTTTATTGACTTCCTGAATTATATATATATATATATATATATATATATATATATATATATATATATATATATATATATATATATATAATTGAAAATATATTCGTTACACTTTGGCTCATACAATTAGAGTTAATGATTTATTGAAGAATAATACTAAGCTTTAGATGACTCTTCTCAAGTCTATAAGTTCTTTACAAATATAATTACCACATAAACGTTACAATTACCTCAATACAAATCTAAAATGAATACTTATTTTACATAATATGGCACAGTAGCGTGTCTCGTTCAAATGATGGCATAGAATTCATGATTCATCAGCTCGTCCTTTCCCGAGGAAGCGGTGTTGTGGTCGTTAGTACAAGTTACAGATGGAGGAGAACCGTGGAACGAAAAAATACAAAAATGAAAACCAAGAACATTGCGCTTCGCCTTTCAAAGGACGTACTGCTGCTTACAATACTAAAATTAATAGTGCGTCTTGTTTGGGGCGACCATCCACTAACTAAAAACTATCAAATTTACTAGTAATATATTATGTACATATACATGTACAAATGTACATTTTTAAAGCGAAAATTCCACAATGCCTCAAAACTAAGGCGTTTAACCAATGCATCCTCCCTGTATTAACTTATGGCGCAGAGACGTGGAATCTGACAGCAAGTCTTACCCATAAAATAAAAGTCACCCAGCGTGCTATGGAGAGATCCATGCTCGGAGTGTCGCTAAAACATAGAATCCGAAACGAGGAAATACGCAGAAGAACTCAAGTAGTGGATGCTACCCAACGAATAGGCACACTCAAGTGGCAATGCGCAGGACATATCTGTCGAAGAGACGACGGTCGATGGGGAAGAAAAGTATTGGAATGGCGCCCAAGAACTGCCAAACGAAGCATTGGCCGACCCCCTACAAGATGGACTGACGATAGACTCATGCGGGAGGCCTACGTTCAACAGTGGACGGACACAGGCTGATGATGATAATGATGATACATGTACAAAAATCAAATGTGCTTTTTCGTAGGTTATTATGACCTGTGATATTGTGCAATGATATCTTACCTTCAAAAAATTTCATCAAACGCTTTTATAATTACTTCATTTTTACCTACCGTTATTAATGCCATTGATCGCCCAAAAAGAAGGCTTCTTCATATATCAATATGATAAATGTTGATATTGTGGCTTTTGGGCTTAGCCGTGTGTGTCGAATTTATTTTGACCAATATTTCGACCTTCTTCAGGATTGATGATTTAGTTGTGAGTTGGTATCAGATTATCTTTTATTTATTTTATTTACGAGCGTTGTTGATATCTCCATGGCAACTACATATTCAAATTTCGTTGGTCCGGAGAATTGTGTACGGTATGTATGTTCTAAGAATTGTACCTCCACGAAAGTCATGTCGGACTCTGGTCGTCCTTGCTTGTCTACACAGGTTTTAGAGTATGTGCTAGAGGTGGAAGCCATGGTATTTTGAGAATCAAAGCAAGAAATACTGGTCAAAAGAAATTCGCCACACACGGCTAAGCCCAAAAGCCACAATATCAAATCTGGCCGTGAAAACCCAAGAAGTTATTTGTGATAAATTTTCATTGTATTCTCGCTAAAATACTATGATCAACATAATATGTCAACTACGATCAAGTGAGAGTTTTTTTCTATGTATCTCACCAAAAGCCAATGCAGCCGAATAAAGGGTTTCAAAAACATGTGTCTGCGTAGAATACTGGGATTGCGATGGCTTGACTTTGTGAGGTATGACCAGGTGAGAGAGCGGACAAGGCGGCCTTGCATACTAATGAATATCAAGAGGCGGAGGGCCTGTCTTGAGAATGCCTATCAAGCCCCCGGGCTAGCGCTGTCTTGGTAGGCCGTGTCTCTATGCTCCAGTTGAGGGAGCGAACATGGATTAATGAATTTATTTATTTACAAAATCGAAATTCCAATTTTACAAATATTCAAAAAAAAAATACAAAAAAAATAGAGAAAAAAATAAAAAATAAAAATTACACAAAAGAATCAGAAGATGACACGTGTCAAAGATCACAGAGATCAAGGAGAACAATACCATCGACAAAAGAGGAAAAGGATGTAAGAAAAGGATCGAGGTATGCTGGTAGGCCATTTAGGAGCGACATTGCTGTTGAACCAAATTGAGTGCTTGAAGCTCCACAAGCCTCGACTGGGGTCAAAAACAATGGATGGCTACGAGCACGGGTGTACCTATCTAGAACATAGAAGTTAAAGCATTCAAGAATCCCAGGGTTGTGAATTGAACCGCGAAGAAGAAGGAATGAATGTTTGAGTGCAGCAATTTTCCTCCGGGACTCTAGCGAATGGAAAGAAAGCATCCCTAGATGAAAAAGAGTTGGGTAATGTTCGGAATTAAATTAATTGAATGGATAGTTGCCGTAAATATAAAAATAAAGAATAATGAATGAATATTTCAATCTTGTATTTATTTCAAATTGAGCTAACTTATGTTGAAACTTCTCGATCGATTTACAGTGAATTCCTGTGATAAATGAATGATGCGTAAATGTCGGACTGTAGTTCACAAGCAGTGCTCAGCTACATGTTAAGTATCATATACTCAACAGATCAGATTTTTTCTAGTCTACTATTTTAACTGTCAAGTCTGTCGGTATCCTGTGCTTACCTAAAAAATAAGTTATCGGGAATGTAGGCAAGCTATTTTCAACTTATCAAAAGAGCTTCAAAAGAGTGGTCACTGCACTCGCTCTGGCTCGAAACGGGTTAATGAGCGAGTGACCCCAAAATAGATTCCGAAAGAGGCTTTTGTGCAATTGATTCATCATAATATGTGTCCGACCGAAGTCGAGTAGTTGAGTGGAATATAATAATATGGCATTGTGAGTTGTGACGGCCGGCGACTAAGCAGCCGAGAGTTTTCTCATAGAGCGGTGTTTTACCTAATGACACGGGCTTCTGAAAGCGTGTTAAACAATTCAAGTCGGTGACACTTGCGGTGGGACGGCACAATGGGAGCCATACAATCTTCATAAAGACGAGTGGACCGAACGCCGCCATAATTACCCTCTGATCACTCGGTACTTTGCTACACCACACGGGGATTCTCAACACAAGAGTCAATCATGGTAAACACCCCATAATCATAATAATATTAACACATTATATATGTGTGCCATACGTACTACAAACAGTGCCGGTTTAAGTGGGTGGTGAAGTGGGTCAGTGCCCCAGGGTGTTGAATAAGCTAGGGGCGCCGAGAGCAACCAATCTTTCTTAGATTTTATAAAATACAAACAATATGGGGTGATAGAAAAAATTCCTTAGGGGGCCGCAGGGTCTAAAGCCGGTACTGACTACAAATATGGAGCACACAGCAACTAAATCAAACAATCGACAGGGACCTCTGCTATTGCAATCACTCATCATCAGTCTGTATCCGTCAAATGTTGAACTTAAGCCTCCTGCATGAACTTGAGTCTCCATCCTCTTCGATCCTCCGCCTTCCGCATCCAGGTCACTTCTGCTATTCTTGTTATGTCGTAAATCCATCTTGCAGGGGGCCAATTTGTTCGATGCTTTATTGAGGTCGTAGAGCATGCCTTGAAGCTTGTCAGCTGATTCGTCTATTAGCACTATGTCATCTGCAAATCGTAGGTGAGAGATGTACTCTCCGTTTATATTTATTCCACATTGCAACCACTAATAATAAGCTTTATTAAATTAACTATTTTATCGGCAGTCTTAGAGTAAGATAAGATAACAGTGTTTGTATTACAATGCCAGAAAAACTAGGAGTATCATCGTGCATTCTTTCAAAAGTTTTGCAATGTAATAGAATATAGATTCATGATATTTCAAGACGTATTCAATGCTGTCGTCTCCATTTTTTTTTTCTTTTTTTTCCTTTAGAAACGTTACAAATTTTACTTTATACGATCCTGAAATAAGATATAAAACAAGAGAAACACTTTATAATTAAAGGTAACAATTATTAAAAAGTCCCGAAGGTCGCTCACAGAAGACTCCACGAAATTACTTTGATAAATAATTCGTGGATCTCATGTCGAAACTGGGCTTTTCTCAAATGGAATACATCAATATTCGAGGCGATATGATTGAACAGTCTGATCACTCTCCCATGAAGCATGGTCTCTGGCAGGTAAGTATTACTTCTAGGAAGAACAAACAATCTGTGCCTCCTTATCCTTAAATAATTGTGAGGGACGTCTTGGTGTTGCTATGTCCATACAGCCTTTGATTTTGAACTACAGCGTCGAGATACTGCGCATATTAAGGACGCTGACTTGAAAGACTATTTTATTTTTATTTTTTTGTATTTTTTAAGTAAATCATTTATTTTATTTTTTTATAGTACAATATATAATACCTGAATTGTTGAAACGTAAACGTTAAATTGATATACTCGACTAATATCACCAGAATATGATTTCAAATAAATTTTATACATATCTCACTAAGTATATGAAATAACAAGTACATATTCTTTTTGTATTTTTAGTATTAAAATTACAAGCGTTTTTTCATAGACGTTTTCAGCAGATCGTGAATATTATTATAAGTTCACTTGTAAGTTAAAAAAATATACATAATTTTAAGTATGTTAGTTCAATTATAAATTTAAATAATATGCAAACTGATAATTACAACTAAATTTATAATAAGCATTTCATAATACAGGCATTTAACCCTTTCATTACGGCTCGGCTTAAATACAAATTATACTGTCAATTATAAATCTAGTATTTGAAGCATAAATGTACTTATCTGGTCTATTTTCGTATATCACATTGCTTCTTGTATCCTTTAGCTATCAGATGATGCATAAAAAACTATTCTAAGGTAGTAGCAAAACGATATATCACATCAACCGATACCAACGGTCTGGGAATCTTATGACAGCATATGCCGACAACCGATGCGAAAGGGTTGAAATATATATACTTCTAACCCGAAATTTAAATTATACATTGTAAATGCAGATTCACTTATTATTATTGTAACGCAAAAAAATATTTTATGAAATCATGATTTACCGACTACTTAAGAAATTATTATAAATACACAAATAAAAATATTGAGAAGCATATCATCAGAACGTACATTATCGCGGCTGTTTTTGTACTTTTTCATTCGTTTTTTAAAAGTATTTGTCAGCAGTTTAACTATTGGTAAATTCGGTGAAGAGCTTTCAATGGAGGCGAGTCACATTCAAAATCCAAACAATATAATTCTATATTGTGCTGATGATTTGTCACAGAAAAAATATACCGTGAGTGGAACATTAGAGTTGTTCACACGGTATATTTTTTGCATATCTCGATTTACTGTATATTATGAACTATCTAAATACCTGGATACTTAAATGTCTATCAACCAACCGAAAAAGATCGTGCAGTTTTTTTTAAATAAAAATTAAACACGTGCATAAATTATAATCACCTCCGTAACGTACTGGGTATCACTTATCCTAACGAGATTTCCTTTCATTATGTGCCCCCAATACTGAGCATATGACAAACTTATATTCTTTGTAATCTTAAATTAATTTCAATTAAAAAAATAACAAATTAAAAATATTTAGTTTTGATTCACATTTATTTAAAATGATTACATGTTTCGGCCTCCCTGGAGACCATCTTCAATATTGATTAAATTAATAACTGGAAGTGGCTTATATAGGTATTTATAAGTATTAGTTTCTACGTTAGTACACACATATTTACAGATTGTATATGTGTGCGGGTAAAACCATTGGAAAAAGACATTATAAAATCAAGGTGTGTGTTATCTTTTAAAGCCACTATATAATATTAATTTTTTGTCTTCAATTTAAAAAAATCGTTGTTATTCTATCTTTGATCTTCAAACTTCGAAAGCAATCTTTGAAAGATTACTTTTTTGTCTAATAAAAATAATTAACTTAATTCAAATTATTTTCCACAACTATAAATTTAAACCAAACGCATTCTACACTTAGTTATAGTACTTGACAATAAGGATGCCGGGTGGTTATCACAACATTCTATAAAAGTGTATATTTTTTCCATGTTTGTCTTGTCATGAAATTTTAAGGTCTCGTGAGAGGAAACACAGATGCTGGAAGAGCATTTGTGTATGTCTATTATGCTTAGTAGGAGCCGGATAAGCATATACTAAAGGTAAGGCATTTCAAAAAGAGTTCCACGAATCTGACGTTGACTTTATTATTTTAATCCGAAGCACTGCTTTTTTATTTTAATTGTATTATATGTTCCGTTTATATTTTATTACTTTAACCCTTTACAAAAAACCATATTTAAAATTAAATAAATTTGTATAATGCTTGTTCAAAATGCACTTTAAAATAATATTTAACTTAAAAATATAATGAAATTAACAATAATTTACCTAAAAAAAGACATTAGCTAATATTTTCAATGTTTTGAGCATTCACTTTGAGATCCATAATAAATTATAAATATTTAGTCCATAATAAATTATAAACATTAGCTAATTTTTTGTAACAGTTTCATTTTTTCACTGATGCATAAGTTTACCCGTTTTGTATGATTTATTTGATCAGTAATCATAGGATGGCATTTGAAAGTAACTTTTTCAAATGCGATAGTATCGTCACAAGTGAATCACGCTGTATATGTTCAGGCTTAGTAGTTCTTGCCTGTAATTGCTTTACTTGTGTTTAGAAACTCGTAATGGACATTTTCGGCTTCTGTCTATGCTGTGAACTCTACCGAAAACATCACGAACTTTTTTAGTTAACTATCATTTTGACTAAATACATAATTACAGTCGTTAGCGTAATTAGAGGTTTTATTATCATATGCTGAGTACAGCGGAAAGATAATTTATTAGTTTAATTATCAATCGATAAGTACACATTGTTCAGCGATGAAAGGAAAATCAAATAATGTATCAATTGTCCTCACAACACTTCTTAGAAGAAATCATTTAAGGATAATTTACAGTGCAAACATTTGTCTTTGTGACAAGTAATCATTAGAGTATGTGACCGTTTGTTGGTACACGCCATTGTTGCGCAGAATTGTTTGTAAGAATCTTGCCCATAACAATCTACACGTGAACATATTGATCATATTATGCAAAACCTTGTAAATTCATTTGTACGACCGTGTCGGTACAATCGCATGTGTGCTTAGCAAACCGATATTGTGGACCTATGGACATCACGTACCGGAAGACTACGTGATGCAGACAGTGGCGCACTCGTCTGTCAGCATCTAATAATCGACATCATTGGAATTAACATCTGTGATCAGTCGTAGTAATATTTTTAGTGTTTATATATATTTTTGTTAATGCAAAGACCTTCAGACTGTATCATTTTTAATATTTTTGCCGTACGATCAAACTTACTGATTTTCTCAGAACCTTATGTTAGAAAATAGACTGACCATTGATTTTGCGTGATATTTAATTAAATTTATATATTTATTAATTTAACAGAACAGCAGCTCCAAGGTACATAGAATAATAAAGAATAAGAAACATAGAGTATATATAAATATACAATACTTACAAAAGAGAAAAAAATCATAAAAGAAGAAGAAGATGACACGGGTCAACAAAGATTACAGAGATCTAGGAGTACAATACCATCGAAAAAAGAGGAAAAGGATGTCAGAAAAGGATCGAAGTGTGCTGGTAGGCCATTTAGGAGCGTCATTGCCGTTGTACTAATTTGAGTGCTCGATGCTCCATAGGTATCAACTGGGATCAAAAACAATGGATGGCTACGAGCACGGGTGTACTTATCTGGAACGTAGAACGTTAAAACATTCAAGAATCCTAGGGCTGTGAATTGCACCGCGAAGAAGAAGGAATGAATGTTTGAGAGCATAATAGAATGTTTGAGAGTGATATTGATAAGTGAGTCGTTCAGCCGGATCCTGTGGATGCCGTGTGTAGAAATGGTATCAAATAATTGTATAATTTGATAAAATCATATATTTCTTGAATGAATCATATTTTTTTAATAAAGGAATCATACTCGTCCATGCTAAAAACGCAAGGTATTTTACCATGTTTTTTTTATTTAAACACATACTATACCGACAGATGGTGATAGTAATTCTAAATTCTCACATGTGGAATTCTATGACGCTTACCATGGTGTATATGGCTAAGCGCTGCATGTGGAGTGTTGATCCGCCAACGTCATAGAATACAGCCCGAAATTCACTCATCACCCTATTATTTATTATTATTAGTATTATTACAGGAGTTTTACTATGAATTGGAGGTCTTCACGGGATGACTTTCGTCTACCACCAATTTTAATTAATAGGCTTTGATGACTGGCATAAAAAAAATATACTTCTAAATCAAAGAGGTTTTTGGTTCAAAGCGTGGAATGGTCAACATGACGTTTTTAAACATAAGTACTAATTACACACTAGTAACTATGAAATATGCTTAGGAAATAATATCTTACAGTAAATATATTTGTTGATAAAATAGGACGTTACATTACATTTGATTAATATATTCTTGCATATTTTAGAATAATTTAAGAATTAATTAAATATTTAATAAAAAAAAGAAATTTAAGAATATTTAATGATTTATTTTCAAGACACTAATTAAAATTTTCCTATTGTTTTTTTTAGTTTGTAACACTTGTAAGCCTGGAGTGAACCTAAATTGTATAAAGTATATATATATATAAATCTACGCAGTGTGATGATGATGGTGATAATGATATATTTCCTATTCCAGAGCAATACGTCAAAGAAAATAAACTAAACTTGGAATCGTATAATCCATGTTAGTGTTACTAATCCGTCTGGCGGCATTCCCCGCACGTGTCAACATTAAAATCGGCGTAAAGAGGTGTCGTATTGGTTCGCGTTAGATCTTGAATGGCGTTTAATGCGCTGGAAACGTCATAGAGTCCACAATGGAGCCGGCACAAACGAATGTAAATAATTAGCCGCGACAATACGGTGTGTACACGTTCAGACAATACCCACAGAGCCGGTCGAACCCGTGTCAAATCACGGAGAGAAAGGGTGCCCACACTACCGGATTTGTGAAATATGACAGGCACTAACTTTCTTCATTTAGATTGATCATTTTGATCTTTACTCCTTAGTCTGACCTTACTCTTAACTCCATCAGGAATATATGGTAAGGATTGCTTTAACCAATCACCTATACAGTGGCTGTATTACCCATATCCTTCAATGTGTTTGTCGAACGAATCTTTGTACCTCACCGTGCAGTCCGATAATACTTTATAACAAGTGCTTACCAACAAGGTAGCTTTGCTTCCTACAGGTTAATCTGTTTTATGGATCCTCTAAGAGAGTTTTAACTACTGCAGCCTTTCAGGTCTTCGGGCTTTCGCTGTCCTAGAATTTCAATCATGAACTATATACAAAATGTACTCTTCAGAGTTTCCTTGGATATGACATGGAATGCAAAGAGGACAATGGTATCTGAACAAACTTTGTGGCGGCAGGTTAGGACGAACATATACTCCAACTATGGAGCGTAAATGGAATGATTTAATTATTTATTATAATACGATGATTTCTCATAGATCAAAAAATTTACACAAATTGGCATAATAAAGTTATGTTATAAGCTGTTTTATTCTTCAGCTATGAGCATTCAGTTAATAAAGCTACCAAAAACTTGTTCCAAGTCGGAAAACAATAAAAAATATTATTTTAAGAAATGTGATGTATTTAAGAAATCATTACATCGATGTTATGTAACCTTTAAACGCCCAGTGGTCCCATACGGGACCGCAAATTTGCGTCGTTCAATGCTCTAGCAGGCCAATGTTTGTAATGTTTCGTCGCAGAAAAGATTCTTCCATGAACTTACTTTAATACTATTATTACAAATTATTGTAATCCGATTGTGAAATGAACCATAAGCACTCCTGTATGGGACCGTAGGGCATTGAATGATGCAAATCTGCGGTCCCGTAAGGAAACCACTGGGCATTTAAAGGGTAATTGGCGAAAACATGTTAGATGCTTCCAAGGAGTTTGAGTCATTAAGCCGACGGTGACATGCCAAAAAAAACTTAAAATTTAATTTTATTATTAAAACACAATTTCCCATAATTTGGTTGCGTAATCGTGGCCACCCCAAATGACATACACATTAAATATGGATGGGTATGGTTTGGGCTGTTTTAATTGAACTTTTGACGTGTCAAAGGTTTTGTTGGGCAATTGTATATTTAAATGGCCCCAAACCAAACAACTGCCGAACTACTGCGCGGTTTCGACGGAGTACCCACTACTACTACTGCGCGGTCTAGGCTCATGCGGGCTGATCGCTCACCTCCATGGGTTCATCACATGCGAACCCAGGTCTCAAACGCTAATTAAGTTACTTCTAGATTACGCCACACGGAACCCAAATTTCGAGTAATTAACGAGTGATGTGTAAATAAATAATAATCATCGGTAACGACACTTTTATTATGGGTACTTAATTATCATTTGAATTGCTTGTCTTGCTCTGAGTTAATGAGTGTCGTTTAAATGTTGTTGCAGTAGATATTTGTCATAACTTTAAGTGTAATATACTTGTGTCCTTTAATGTAGATTTAACTAAGTGCTTCGCTCCTAGCAGATACATGGACTAAGCCGTAAAATAATCTCCATGTCACTTTCGAAGGTCTTCTAGCAGCATTGACAGATTGATACCAATTCAAACAAAATACATTACAAGTAAAGGGTCCGCCATCTAACGTTTTTTTTTTTCAACTAGTGCTTATTTCGTGAATGGTAACACTTAGCTCATGTTGATTTGACAGATAATTAGTTTTATCCTTCCGCTGAACGAATATGGTTGTGTATACGCTTGAACAACGCTGGGAAATATTACGACATTACTTTGAAAATCAGGCCATTTTTCTTTGAAAATGAGCAAGGAGTGACCGTTACAGTCAATGGCGATCGTTATCGGGCCATTATTGTTCACAAAAATTGAAGAAGAGAATATTGGCAACATTTAGTTTCAACAGGACGGCGCTACGTGCCACACAGCCGAAGCTACACTCGATGTTTTGCGCCCCATTTTCAAAAAAAAAAGTTATTTGGTTATTCTTTATATTTTTGTATTTAAAAAAATAAGCACATATAATATTATTTGTAAAATAAAGATTTTTTGTTAAATCTCCCAACTAAATGTCTTATATTCTTACGAAGTCTTTATTTTTCTTTATTGTATTCTTCTCCTTTGTGTTAGCGAAGTCAAGTAAGTCTTGCAGCATCGATGGTCTGTTTATTGCTTAAAAGAATGTCCTGGTGGGGAGCAGCTAGTCAAGCACGTGGACCAGGACATACATTTTTTAGAGATGGTAAGGCAGTTCTCGTTAAGGTATTATAGAGATCAATTATGCGCAATAAGCGTCGGTTTAAGCACCTTCATCTTAAGAAATTTGATTGTGACTCAAAAACAGAAGTATTCTTGTACGAGTATATATTTTCGACTACTAGTTGCGATTCTCACACTAAAGAGCGGTTATTAGTTAGTCCATGATATATTTTGCCCTTAAATATATGATTTATGTGAACTTAATCTTAACATAACAATTGCCTAGAAACCACACATGTTATTTAAATTAGCCTTATGATGAGTTAACCGTTTGTGTATTGGTGGTCACCAAATGGCCACCACGACATCGAATATCAAATATATTATATTAAGTCGCCTCCGCAAAAAACCTTGTCTACCGCTCGTATTATTTATTAAATAAAATTGATGACTATCTGTAACCGTTTTTTTAACGTGACATCAATAATGTGCCTTCGAACCGCTTTTTAGTGAGACGGACAGTAGAGATGTGCCTTCCTGCGAACCTTACAATCAAAATATCATCCAACAAACGACCCAACTACGTCATTCGATAATATTTTAAGTATAAATGCATATTAGATACACCACCGTCAAATCCGCAATACTCTAATTTACTCATACTTTATCGACAGATTTGGACATTATAAAAATAATTTAAGAAAACTCTTTTAACATAATTCATACAAATGACAATAATTCCCCAAAAAGCATACATTACATGTTATATTATTTTCTTGAAGCATGTTCTTAATGTAATCAAAATATATTTTTTGCGCTCCTTTATTTTCATCGTTTTATTGAACTATACACTTAAATTTAACCAATGCTATAATACGAGCAGGTTTCTTAACTTTTACATATTTCTGAACACAGGGTCTTTACAACCTAATTGAATGCTACAATAAGCATTGGATATCAAAAAAAATGTGGATTATGTTTGCCATTCTGGAGAGTGTTATTCCGCCAATTACATATGACACAAGCCGGCATTTACGCATTGCACATTTTTAAGAAGAATCACTTCTTACGTATTATACCCTTGTATAATATTTCTGTTGTTAATTTCAATATAAAAGCTATAACAAGCCACACATTACGTGCCCATGAGACCATTTGACATTAATTTCATACAACAAGAAAAGAACCTTAACCATATGTTATATTACATGCATCATTTGCTCTGTTTAAAATAGCGACATATACTATTAAATGCAACACGTAGTTTGTATCATCAAGAAATGACTTTGTCGATTAGAAAAAAAAATACATAGTTTCGTATAGTGTGTTGAATATTGTTACTTGCTTGAATAAAAACGGTGCCCACACTAGATGGTAATCTCATAAACACGGTCCTAAAGAGTTCCTCACCTCCGAGTGATCGTGATGAAGGTGCCCTGCCCGCGGGTCGTGTTTCCTTGAATATGCTCCCGCGAGGGGCAGAGATGTTCTTGTTTTGTCCCGACCCGATGCGATGCCTCGCCAGAGACCCAACATGTTTTCTTTGCCGTCAGTCATCACTCAAATGCGAGCATTCATACCATTATTTATTATCTTGAGTCCAGGGCCACAACAGACCTCTGGATGCAACAAGCACTGAGTTTACTTTAAAAAAAAAAACTCATAAGATAACCAAACACATTGTAATTGTACTTCTCGATTAATCGTTGAAGTAAACACATAATTGAACGTAATCCAACACATTGCAGCTGAGTATTTTCCACTGCGTATCGTTGGTTTTGGTGAGCGTCCCCTTATAACAAAATAATCCAGACTTTGACGATATTATCATTCGATGTCTTTAACGAATGGTGATTAAAAATACCAAAATATACCTTGGATGTTAGAAAGATTTTCGACAACTATAGATGTACCCAAGAAGTTTTCCAGGTGTAAAGATATCTTGAAACAACACATAGACAATAACAGCTCACAGAACTACGAGCCAAAAATTTGTGGTGGTTGTTAGTTCCAAAATATAGAACAGATTAAGAAACTCTTAAAAGAGAATATCTACAAAGTTTTACGTTTGCCAATAATGTTACTTAACCCTATACTATATATGGTGTGTTGATTTGCCAAAGTAATTAAACATCAGGCTTGCATTCAATGATCGTTATTTTTTAACCATATTAGAATGGATGGCATTTGCATAATGACATTAGTATACTAATACTATGAGGATTGATGGAATTTCTAGTGTTCAATAATCTAATTCGGATTATATGAGATAGAAAACATAAATCCTACCTTCCATTCTAAGGAGTTGTCCTAAGTAAATCAGTTCATTTTAAGTTGAATTATAACAAATATGAAGCAGTATTTTGCTATAATTTCGCAGACTTGACCTATAGTAGATACATGCACGATAAGAATAAAATAGGCATATACCAACTGAATATACAAATATGACTTACGTGTATTTATGAAAAAAAATCATTTATTTAGACGTACTATTTATGGATTTAATCGATTTCATCTTGGTGGATTGACGTAACAATATAGTCATTTTTGACGGTTTTCCTGACCGACCCTGGTACTGGAGTCTCAGGCTGCCGGCTCTTGCTCGCTATGAAGTTATTATCATAATGCGCAGCGCTGACGGTTCCATCATTAGACTGCTAAGAACGCTGAACTAAATGTTTTTTTAAAGGCGAAGATCCGAGCTTTCAAACGGTGATCTCGGGAGCTTAGCGACCCAAGAGTCATGACCCTCCTTTGCAGCCAAATTACTACCATAACTGAAAAGCTCCTCACTTGGAAAACCTTCTTAAATTGCACTTTTAAGCACCAGTTAGCTCAATGAAGCTTAAAACATCATTGCAAAAGTATTTAAATATAAATAAACTAAACTCAACTTACTATAAGAAGTATTATTGAGCTTGTTTTAATATGGATCATTTGAGGATCTTTTTATCTTGGTATTATTACATACTTCTTTAAACGATACAAAAATTTCATTGACTCATAATAAAAACATTAAAGTCTTGAACCTTGAATGAAAAAAAAATCAACATGAATCATATTTCAGCGATTGTTTCTTAAATGTAATAAAATGTATTAAGCTTTCAATTTAAATTTAGAAAATGGAAAATACGAGTATATATTTTTTGTATTTATTAATACAACTCAATACTCAATCAAATAATTACGCAAGTTTTTTTATGAAATAATATACAATTTGTGCATAAAAAAATTATGAAACTTTGTTTTGAGGGCTTAAATCAAAAGAGGTGGTAATTTTAAAGCGACACTATTTATGAGAAATATGTCAAAAAGACAAAGAGAAGCACATACCAAAAGGCAATGCAGCACTTTAAAACGTGTATTTGCGTAGAATATTAGGGATAAAAGTGTTTGACTTATTGAGGAATGACGAGGTGGAGGAGCGGACACGGCTTTGCTTTTCGTGCATTGAGATGCAGAAGAGATGAAGATAGACATAGCTCGTATATGTTCTTCGGGTGCCACAGGGAGCATAAAATACAACTGACAAAGTTTATGACGATCTTATTCTCCAGGATATGGATTGATGACGATGATTATTATTAAGAACGTTGGAATCTTTTATGTTGTTCTTACTAACAGCCGTATATTTTCGACGGTCCTACACAAGAGGTACATATACTGGCAGGTTAATCCTGCGTTCTCACATCGGGTTATGAGTTGACATTTTGTTGACAGAATGCGCTCTTCAAGCCTGAGCTATCACCAGTACTGACGCATCAGCCGCTTTATATATTTTCCTTGAGGATCTGTGGTTTAAAGGAAGATTGTGACAAGACAAGACTGTCTTTTGAGAAGAAACAACAGCGCGGAAACGAATCATAAAGCCAAAACAAAACAAAATATATAGACATTCAATGAACAAAGAATAACTGTACTGAAATGTCTTAACAATAATAATTAATAATTTTAAATATGTAGGTAGTGCTTATGTACTTTGTAGTCACTTTGATTAAATACGCACTACGATTCTAGTAATAAAATTCTATTCGAAGTTGTAGAAAAGAAGAAATAATGTTTTAACACACGAGTACTTTGTTTATTTGCTGAAAACATTGGTTAGTTCAGTTTTTCATAAATTTCAGTGTAGTTCTAATAATTCGCCAATATTACCAGAATTTCATTTGAAATTACTTCTTATGTTTAGTGTTTTTCTCTTTTTTTTTTCATTATTAGCATGTAACTTGTGAAGTAGATTAAGTATTTTTTATTCTCATATAGTATATCTTCAGGAGCAAGTTTGTATCGTAGAAATTCTTTAAATATTATAATTTTATTCAGTTTCGTCTCTTATAATCATTTTATATGGTAGTAATACATAATATATGTTTTTCCTTCGTTTCTTCGTATGACTTCTACTAATACAAGAACGTGAATGCACAACAAATTAGCGATATCACCCTCAAGAAGCGATCGCTACATTTTCTTCATCAAAATTCAATATCCGCTTACAAATGTATTCGTGTACAGTAATTAATGGGTTCGGCAAAAGGTTCCATAAGAAATTGTCGGATTTGCATCGAATGTTGGGCTCGGCAAAGGCAAGGGTGGCGATCCCAGCGTCGACCTTCCAGAAAGGTGCAAAAACCGACGCGAATATTTCGCCGATTAATTCATGGAAATTTATGCGAGATGCAGACGCTGCTGTCGACTTCTTGTCCCACACGGAGACAATCAAATTAATACATCATCTTCGTCAGAATATTTAATTTTATAACCGCGGCCTATTATTTAAGAGACAATGCATTCCATTGTATCGTTGACTATAAGCATAATGTGCATAATAACTGTGTTCACATTTGTAAATTATCAATCAGATATTATAATGTAATTATTAATTACATACAAAAACAAAGTATACAATATTTTATTATGTTATTTTAAAGAAACAAAAGGGTGTTGTTATGGAGGATATTTCGCAAATATTATTGAATTATTAAGGAAGGCAGACATTCTATAAAAAGACTAGTATTTATAGCTAGTTTAATAAGAAAAAAACTGGAAGCTACGAAATAAAGTGGTGTAAACTTTTTATTTTAAGTTTGAACTTTAAAGTAATGTTATTCGGTGAAATTATATATGGAGATTGTAATCAATTCTCAAGCACTCATTAACATTAATTTAACTTATTTTTTATAATATATGATATAATTTTTTTAGCTAAGGCGTTATGTAAGTTATAACTAAGGCGCTTGCTTACCACATCTCTGACAAAAATTAGTTGTTATATATTTTTTTAAATTATAATATTACCCCTGGTGTGAAATTGATTGCACACCCGTAAAATGTCTTATGAATAAAAAAAATAGTAGCAGATGTAAATCATCACGTAGTGAGCCACCGTAAAATGAAAAATGTATGAATACCGGGCTGTAGCCTATTGACATTGGTGTATCAACATTTTACGTGCAGCTTTTAGACATTTTTTGAAATGGCACTCGTCATAGAATTCACCGACGAGATTTATTCGTAAATATCTTTCGCTATTATGCCAGTAGGCGTTTACATACAGAAGAATACCAATGTTTGTTTTTGGCGTTAGTACAGTACCGACTTTAGTCGCTGCGGCGCCCTGGGACATTTGTTTTTCACGCACTCAAGGTTACTTATATTTAAAAAAATGTTAGATCAGTTGCCCTCAGCGCCCCTAGCTTATTCGACGCCCTGGGGCACCGACTCACTTCGCCACCCCCTAAAACCGCCACTGCGTTAATAAATGTAGTCCATGATGCTTTTAAGGAGTTTTAAATCAGTTTATTGCTGTGCAACTAGTATGTGGCATATATGGTTCAAATACCAATTCAATATATTACAGGCATAAATAAAATTACAAGAATGGTGTTGGAAACATGTGCAAGTAAATTACGAGGTAAATTAAGTATCTTAATGGTCTGTCATACAATCCACTAAGTGACTGACTATTCAACGTATTCCGTACGTAAGATTTCAACGCACTAACTCATTTCTCTCGCGCAAGCGTATGTTTCTGGCATTAGTTATTTTTTGACAACAATTATACAATATCCAATGATTGAAGGATAGAATTTTAGGATTTAATATGTCATAAGAACCCTTACAAATAAACTGCGTGTCTTCTAGGAACACATGCTTTCTTAATTTTTCTATATCCGTTTCACATTTGAAACGTATGCACAAATTGCATTCACTCAATTATTTCCATTTTTAGTTCCAAGACATCTCTGCATCCAAAGGTCTACCTGGGAACATATATAGTTCCTAACGACCTCCAAGGTAGGAACTCAATGACTTGATGAGGCCGCACTGTAGTATCCGATGCTTATTTTGGATGATATGTTAATCGAATATTTTAGGACATCTGTTGATTAGTTCGCCACACCACGAGCCCCGGAACATCTAACGCAGCGGTCGGGGAACCGGGGTAAATAACACCAAATGGGGTATAAATATGTTTTTTGAGGTAATAAGGAAATTTTTCTAGTTTGCTATTTCATAAAACTTACTATTTTCATGTAACTTTTTTGTTATTTTCCGTGTAAATCAATTCAATAAATAATGTTTATTTAAATAAACATTGATTGTCTTCTTTTCAAAATGGGGGAAGGAGTAATATCGGCTTACGCAAAAATATTTTGGGGTAATATCGACTTACGCAAAAATATTTTGGGGTAATGGTTAAAAAAGTTCCCCGAACCAGCGGTAGATCAGCATCTAACGAATGACATACGGTAACCTGTTCATGTTTTGGATCGCGTCAAATGCTGCTTAACCCTTTCGCATCGGTCGTCGGTATATGCCGTCATAAGATTCCCCGACCGTTGACAACGGTTGACTTGATATATCGTTTTGTTCCGTTCTTAGAATAGTTTTTTATACATCATCTGATAGCTAAAGGATTCAAGAACCAATGTGATAAATGAAAATAGACCAGATAAGTACATTTATGCTTCAAATACTAGTTTTATAATTGACAGTATAATTTGTATTCATACCGAGCTGTAATGAAAGGGCTTACTAAACTGTACGGTAACTTTAAGTGTTAAAAGTCACCAATTGAAGTATTTTTTCTGTCAAATATAGGAAAAACACAATCGATTTTTTTAAATAACGGATGTTGTCGACCTAGAAGGTCGTTGAAAAGTACTCATAAAATATTGTACTTCGGGATGACTAATATTTTTTTAACGGAATGTTTTACCGTTCGTATTTTTTAGCTGGTAAGCGTTTATCTAAAAATATTCACAAAACAGTCTTGCACTATTTTCAAAATTAATATTCAAAATTAAATATCGACGACAGTATCAACTCGTCATTGATATTATTCAGTTTAATTACTCACAACCAAACAAACACAAGGCATTCGAAACATCTGTCTCTGGATTGTTCGACAAGCAGACGGGAGATTCGTGTTTTTCGCCCAGCGAATATCTGACAAACTTGGCCAATAATTCTTGGACAAAGTCGGGAGGCCATCAATCAAACTCCATGGGAATCGGCTCTAAACAATCGATGTACAAATAATAATAAGACGAAAAACGGCCGCGGGTCCCCGGCGGACCAAGACCAAAGGACCCCTATAATATTTTCATAAAAATATGATTCATTACGACTGCAGCTCTTGCAGTAATTCGATACGCCAGTTGCACCCAACCAACCATCGATATATATAACTCCCTAGTAAAATTGACTTGTTCAGCGTCGCGTAATCGATAGCACTGATTTTTGTAATTACTACGTTGTTTTTAACTACGATCGATCTCTATTTATTTTATCATCATATATAATATTTTTATTGTGACAATTACTCAACGATGCGACTCTTCACAGAAATATTTGCAGTTGTTTTTCTTGTAAGTCCATGCAGTAAAATACCACCAGTTATTATGATGGTAATTAAGTAGAATTTAAATAGATTAAAAACTTAAATTGATTGCCATTATATTGGCTTAGAAGTTTCGATAATCAAACATTATTTTGTATAAAGGCTAAAAATATTACCCTTACCATTCTTTTACTATGTCCGCTTCATATGTGGAGTGTATGAACACCACAGAATTTCGTTTCACATCTCTATAAGCTCAGGTTGTCTCTGTCTTGTCCCACAACCCCTAAAACTAGAGGTCCACATGGGAACATAGATGGCTTCCGGGAGCCTCTAAGGCAAGAGCCAGCAAACTTGCATAGACTGCGGCTGTAGTTTTAAGGAGATCGAATGATAAGGTCGATGCTGCCGAGGCCTGCAAAAATTTTGTTTTGTCTATAAGGGTGGCTCAATCCTACCATGGGCATGTACAGAGCTTAGATTTGATTAAATAATTTTTCAAAAAGAAACTTTGTCGCGATTTGAACCAACAGTATCTGAATGACAAACAAACGCTTCAACCTCTGGACTATGCCGCCGGATAAAAATATCACAACTCCTTTATTCCTGGTAATCAAAGGATGCAGGATGCAAAAACATTATGATAATATTCATGAGAATAACTGATCATTGATGAAAAAATATATATTTGTATTTTTATAGCACTGAACTAAGGATTTTATTAAATTTGAAATGTCAAATTGACGTAATAAAAATTAATATTTCATGGATGACTTCAAAAGAGATAAAATTTATATTTATTATAAAACAGATTATGAGTCACTCAAAAATTGAGATAGATCTAATTAATTGAATTAATAGAACTTAAATATTTATATAATTTTTCAAGAATTGAATGAATAAGAGCATTCATTATAAACATATAATTTTGTAGTGTTTTTTGCTATGAATCAATTAAACCATTCACAAATAACTTGTACTATATGTATATAATCGTGTCGGAAACAACAGGGTCAGATCCTGTCTGCCCAGAAGTGGGCGACGTCGATGGCGTTACTTCTGGCCATCATCAGATCTTCCTGGGTGCAGCCACTCGGGCACAGCGCACACTCCAGAAGGTGTGACAGGGTCTGCTCCACGCCGCAGTCACATTCAGTCGGTCCGCTGTAAAACTGCCAGGCCCTCATTTGTGTCCTCGTCTTGCATACTCCGGTCCGAAGTCTGTTAAGGGACCTCCATATATTCCACCCTTGGTCATGTCCAGGGGCTAGGTCCTCTTTCGGTGCAATCCAAGTATTCCCCTCAGTTGCGCTTCTCCACATGTTCAGCCGCAGGGTGGCCTTACATTGTACTTACATAGATGGATGAAATGGAAAGAGAATGATACATTTATTCGATAAATAACTTGAATATTTGTACGAATAACATAAAAAGGTCATAAAGGATTTTCATTAATCATTTCTTCAAATTATTTTTGATTGAAAATAGCAAAACAGTTACTATATAATAACAAAAATGATAATAATTGATTTGTAATATTGATTTGCAGTATTATTTTATCCTACAATTTATTTTTTAAGTTTATGCTCTGCTTCTTCTTCGTAGTATCAATCTGTTGGATTGGTTTGCAGCAACAAAATCTTGCATCTCGATCTCCACTCCTCTCGACCCTCTGCAGTCCTCTTCATATCAGCATAAGAGCTACAACTCATGTCCTCGAACACTTGCTGCAAATTCTCTCGTCTAGGACGCCCTCTAGAGTTTCTACCCTCAACCATCCCTTCCACATTGTCGTGAAGTAGACCATCGTGGCACATGATGTGACCGATCCATCGGTCTCGCCTTTCTGAGATGGTTCTTACTAGGTGCCTGTCCTCCTTGATTATGCTGAGAACCTAATTCTTCGTGACGTTACAATTCGTCTGATCTCATTGCAGTTTTATTGAAAAATATATATTCTTCTTACATTTATGCATATTGTTATTATTTTCTTAGCAGATATTACTTTTTGTGGAAGATACTGCATTAGAACTCTAGGAGAGCGTGTCGCGTTGTTTTATTTATATATTTTTTTATTTAAACACAAACAGGAGAATACCGACAGATGGTGATAGTAATTTTGAAGTCTCACCTGTGGAATTCTATGACACTTACCATAGTGCATATGGCTAAGCGCTGCATGTAGAGTGTTAATCCGCCAATCTCATAGACTACAGCCCGAGATTCACGCATCATACTTATTATTACAAGAATTTACTATGAACGGGTGGTCTTCACGCGACGACCTTCATCTACCACCAATTTTAATAAATAGGATATGACTGGCATTGTACGGGTGAAGGATCAAATTCACACCAACCGGGGTATTTAAAAGCTCAGAAATAGATTAAAAATATATATTTTTTAATCTCCGTGGGAGATAAAACCCACGACCTTTGGCTTGCAAAGCAAACGCTTTGACTATTGAGTTATACCCGCCGGCCAGTCAATAAATATTAAGTCTTTTTTTCGTATGTGCACTTATTCAAAGTCACTATCTTAATATGTGTGTTTGCTGGACGCATGAGATCTTGCTAATCGATTAAATAAAATAGATCGATTAGTCGAATAGGCAGACCACTGCTTAGCATCGCTGCGCCATATGCTCGGCATTCGTATTAAATATGGGACCGGGTGACTTTGGAGCATCGAGTATGTCAGTCGGCTTCCGAGGGCTCTTTGGGCCGGCTCGCCGCAAGCAAAAAACCCCCCCGCGACACAACGTTAATGCGCGGGCCATATAAGGGCGTCATAAAGATATTGACTTGGATGACATACGCGGCCCACCTCTGCCATATATGTACCGCGGGTAATGAAGACGTCGAGCTACGGGCCGCCCGCTCTCCGCTATGCGCTGCTTGTAAGACACGCTTCTTGTGGCCTCAACTGATGCTGGCCCAGCGGCTAGTTCAGCACCAGGGATGGATGCTCATCCAGATAATCAATAATCTACTAATCCTAGCGGCAAAAAGTGTATCATTTCAATCGAGATTAGCGGATACCAATGGCTAGGTCAATGTGTTGAATTGTGCGATTGCGGAGACCTGCAGACCGCCTCACACCTAATATCCTGCTCCGTGTGCCCAAAATTTTGCACACCTCAAGACCTAATGCTAGGCAACAAACGGGACAGAAATAATTTGTCGCTGCTGACACGAACAAGAAGAATGTGTTGAAGACAATTACAGCTATTGATGCACCGATATATCTCAACCAATTACAATTTAGATGAACAATTCGTTAACTTTGTTGCTTTAATCAATTTCAAACCGCAATGACGAGAAAATGTGTAACGCCACCTATTTCCACATTACGCTTAAGTAGCTACAAATTGAGTTCAGCTTCCTGCTAGATGGACTAAATGCAATTGGAAGACAGAAGACTGAAAGGAATAAAAAATTATGCGAGAGGTAACGTTCAGTTATCTTCTTCGTAGTATCAATCCGTTGGATTGGTTTGCAGCAACAAAATCTGTCATCTCGATCTCCGCTCTTCTCGATCCTCTGCAATCCTATCTAGCTCAGCATAAGAGGTACAAGTTGAACATTTGCTGCAAATACTCCTCTAGTGCGCCCTCCGCAGTTTCCATCCTCAACCATCCCTTCCACAATATCGTGAAGAAAACTATCGTGGCGAATGATGTGACCGATCCATCGGCCACGCCGCTCTGAAATTCAGTTATAAACGGATGCATTCTGATAGTGATGTTGACGAATTATTGAAATTAGTCGAACATTGGGTACGAAAGGCAAGTCAGTCAATAGTATTGAAAAATAGCTTTATTATATTGACGTTGAATCTTTAAAATCGTAATGGCCTACACTTTTAACATACATTCAAATATTATGCTAATTAAACGCTACATTCTAAGCTTAAGTACTCTGAAAATGTATTTTCAATCTAACCAATATAATGCAAATATATCAACTTTATCAGACTTATAAATTTATGACTTCAAATAAATCTGCGCTTTTCAAAGACTTACTACTTTATATAGTACGCGTCCATGCTGCCTTTTTTACAAGCCCCTAACATCTCGTTATCATTTAGATCTTAAACTATTGGCCACTAAAGCATAAGTATTGTTTTTCTTTAGTGAATTTTTTTTTAATATAAAAAATATATTCATTGATATTTATATATACAGGTATTGTACTTTAGAGATGTTAGATATAAACGTCGTTTCTCTTGGAATTATAAAGATTAACGATTAAAATGAAATTGAAAAGTAATTTTAAAAGCAGGCTGCAAAGTACTCGTTGTAACCTTACTGACAATATTTGAATTTCAATCAAATTAACTCCATCCCTGGTACCGATTGTGAGCAGTATAAAATAGGTATTATTAGAAGCAGAAGATTTATGGGCCTGGGTAGAGGCTGTCATCGCATGTCACTGGCATTGCTTTAAAAGCCATCATCGATACAAATTCTGATAATATATTATTAGTGTCGTAGTACAACGGACGTATATTTTACTAAACAATATTACAATATCAAACATTAAAACATTATGGTATACTAAAAGCCACAATGAACTACCATACCAATGTAGTTGAAGTAATATATCATATTTAAGGTATAATAAGGATAAAAAAATGTTTGAATTTTTCCACGGACGTAGTTAAGCAAGTGAAAACACCCATTAACATATTTAATAATAAACTTTTATCAAAATGCTTGTATATATTTTTCAGTTAACCTGCTTATATACGAGTAAGAAAGAAGACTGTTTTTAAAGTTGACCCTGTTTTTTTACCTAGTGATTATATATAGTTAAAACTTTTAGAATGACGATCAGTCTAAATTTAATATTTGATTTTGACAGCTAGATCTATTACTTTTTTTTGTTAATATCGAAAGGATTCTAACTATATAAAAGGACCTCGTAGCGGCTAAAAACCAAGCGCATTGTAGCCATAAATTTTCAACAATTCGTGATTGATCAACATCGCAAGACACAAGCATTTCGTGTTAAGTTTTTCTTAAGCACATTGCATTTACATATATTATAAATAACATATACGTACTTAGGCTAAATACAGATTGTACCTAGTTAAAGGGCAAAATATTGACTGATATGTAAAAAACAGTTACATATATTTTAAATATATGATTTCTATGTTTTCCGATTGCATTTTTTTGGTAATAGAAGGCTGAAATTAAATAATGACATCTTTTGGAGAAATTTTCTGGTTAAAACTGCAGATCTTTCAATTTGAATGAAATATTACATCAAAAATGTGACTTATGGTATTTCTTCTGCGTTTTTTATTTATGGTCCGAATTAACGCGTCAGAACGGTCTTTCTTCGTCAACAATGGTCAGGCTCTCGGTCACTCGGCCCAAGAAGTGGCAACTCCTCAATGGGCCAGACGAGGCACCTGGCATCCCAGGGATTCGCGCTGTCATCGTAAGGATTGTACCCACTTTTGAAGAAATATCTACACGGAGAAGTCTTTCAGATATGCATTGCACGAGAGCATATAGAGATTTTCGTATAAAGCGCTTGGAGTATTTCATTAGTGATTTAAGGTTTATAACAAGAGGATGTAGTGGAAATAATAAAAACAAAATTGTTATTGTTTTAAGTGATGAAAATCTGCTCTCAACTCAAGTTCAATTACAATATGTAGGAAAGTAGGGAATTATTAGTTTACTATACACATTCACGGATTTTTCACATACATGAATAATATCCAATTAAATTGAATTATGTGTTTATTTATTACTTTCATTCTATATCTGCTTCTTTGTTAAAGCATATGATATCCACAACCTTCATCTAGTGGTGTCTGCCGCCACGATCATAGTCTCGTTGCACACCACCATTGCATACAAAGCATACCAATTACATTATATGTTTAATTCCCGACAGCCCCAAGAAAAACCAACAGTATTTTATACTTTTCTGCGGTATCCAGAACACATGTTTCAGCAAGGTTTTACATCGTAAATAAAAAAAACACTTGTAAAATTTACAAAATGTATGCATAAACATCAATTCCTCATATTGGTAGTTGCTGAACGTTTTGTTTATATTTATTGCATTATTTGATTCTGTTTAAACATTTGGAAAAAAAACAAATTCTCATACATTTCCAAACATGCATATATAAAACAATTGAAAGGGCACTTGTATGATCATTTTAAAAGTTTTCTATACACCTTAAAGCCTCAAAATGTTTATCTCCATAGTATTCATTTTGTATCGCCGCCAGTCTCTTATCACCTCGTCAGCTGTCGTCTTGAAGGCAGAAGAATCGGTCATCACGACCTGTACAATATCGTGAACCTGCGCGATGTATGTGGGGTTAATAGTGCGAACAATCACTTCGTTATTAGACTAATTGGGGACGACAAGGCCAGTGTGAATGCTTGAGAAGGTGTTACAACGAAATACAAAAATATAACGACATTTTCACAACAGTAAGGAGCCTGTTCTCTGATTTTTTTAATACACATGTCGTAGATACAAACACGTATTTTTTATATGAACATCAATTCTTCATCACAAGAATAAGTTCTTTTTTTGTTTAAGTATTTTTATGATTAAAGTTCTCACTGTATGGGTTATGTACGAGTATATTTTTACGATTCTATCTTGCCTTTGAGCATGTACTCTTATTTTATGAGTTTAGTTCCAAGCGGATATCAAAGATGACGAGTAGCCAATGCTGTTTAGGCAAGTGTAGTCAGTGTTTTTAATTACACATATGACTGATATATTCGTAAGGTTAGAAAAAGTAAGAGGATCTATTTTCATTAAAAATGAATAAAATTACAATACACACTATAGTTATTTGACAGTGAAAATAGCTTTTGCATGACATTTATTTTATATAATTACTGTTGCTTTTACAAATATGCAGCTTAAATTATAAATGATAACCTATTAATGTATGATATAAAATCCTCCTCTCTCTCAAAAAAGTCGTTATTCAGTCGCGCGATGGCAGGATTAGGAACAGATTGATAACACAGACTTTTTCAGAAGCACATTGACATATATTTACGATAAAACTATACAAATGTATAGCTCGACCTAGCATTCGGTTGAGCCACAATACAATATGCTCTCGCCGAAGAGCGGGACCCTACTTGCGTGGAGAGGTTTTGGCACCGGCGCCACTAGCGGCGGTCTATATAATTAGTCCCAATATGGCGGACACAAAAATGTATGACAACCGAACAGAAATAAGAGATGAAAGATTGTAATATCGAGGTTTTCTGTTCCAGTCAGCAAGGGCTACATCATGATAACGATTTATAATGAAAAAGGATACAATTTTTATTTACTGAAAGATATTTTCGAGTATACCTTGTCTAAGTCTAACCGTCCTTTTAACGGCATCACATAAAATATATATCGAATAAACATATATATAATAACTTGCAATAATCCTACATCGGACAAAACCTTACACATAATTGTGACATACTATATTAGATTCAACAAAACCTGATTATAGAACACCCAAATATTTGTCTGGCACTATAGCTGCAGTTTATGGAAGTTCGCAGGCTCTTGCCTTGGAGGGTCCGGAACGATCTATGTTCCCATGTAGACCTCTGGTAACAGGTGTTCTGGGACAAGGCATAAGGCAATCAGAGCTTATAATGAAATGGCAATTTGCTGTGTCTATATTCTCCAAATAAGGAGCAGAAACTTAAAAAAACAACTGTTATGATGCAACGTCTTAGAGTTCACTAGACGGTCACAATTCACATGGTGCTGTACTATATGATGTGAATTCCTGTTTTGGGAACAAGAGAATAAGATATGTGGTCGTTATACAACATGTCATGATCTCAAACACCTCATGCTAAACTCAGGGTAGGTACTGCCTGTAAAATAACTAGCAATCATGCTTCATACCTCATCCATCCAATGGAACTCATAATATTTATCCAGTCGGTCATGAGCCCCTCAGAATGACGCGCCGATCCAGGCGATGACAATGACGCTCCGGCCCGGCCGATGACGATGACGACCAAAGAATGAGATGTCAAAACTGAAAGCATTTCGAGCCTGGTGCGATGGGTGTCCATAGGGGGAATTAAGACCGCTTGAATTGAAGTGCTAATAAAGATTTCTTATACTGAAGGCGGGGCTGTCACCGCGCGATGAGAGGAATTCCTGGGCAACTCTTGGAGAGTCCATCCGCCCTAATGAATGGACCGAAACGACATCCAACAGGGATACCGATAACTGTGAGTTTTCAACACATTTTTTTTATGTAAACACTTACAGGATAATACCGACATACTGTAAAATACTAAATTAGATATTTTAGCCGCCATATCGATTCTTGTGACGCACAGAAAAGGTCGTTAATAAAGTACACGCTGTAAGAAAATATACTTGTTCTATGCGTGTAAGAATTAAAGAAAAACATGTTTATTTCTATATGCTTCTTGAAGATAATTTTTTTGTATGTAAACACATACAGGGTTATACCGACAGAATGTGATAGTTATTCTGAAGTCTCATCTGTGGAATTCTATGACGCTTACCATGGTGCAAATGGCTAAGCGCGTATGTGGAGTGTAGATCCGCTCAACGTCATAGACTACAGCCCGAGATTCACGCATCACCCTTATTATTACAGAAATTTACTATAAATAGGTGGTCTTCACAGGATGATTTTCGTCTACCATCAATTTTGATTAATAGGCTATGACTGGAAATTTACGCCTAAGGGATCAAATTCACACCAACTGAGGGTATTTTAGAGCTTTTTCTTTAATCTCCGTCGGGCATCGAACCCACGACCTTTGGCTTGCCAAGCAAACGCTTTGACCATTGAGCTATACCCGCCGACATATTACCGGTGATAATTTCTTAAATCAAATTGCAAGCTTAGTAGAATATGTATGGCTTGTGATATTTAATTTTGACTTTGATTCTTAGAGCAGATTCGACAATGTCATGCTGTCTTAGTACCTTTTTTCTGATAAATAATTTTCAACAACTGATACGTACATACAATTTCACAACAAGCATCATCTTAAATGAAATTTCTCTCTCAACAAAAAAGCGGTGAAAAATCAACGGCGGACGCTGGGATTCGAACTGCAATAAATGTTCATTCAGTAGTCAGCCTAGCCCCCAATTGCTCCTCTAACTGAGTCATGAAATTAACATGTAGACTTTCATTGTTACCCATTATTTATATGTAGCTCTTGTTTTAAATTTTATGTATATTTATTAAGGTTCAATCTATTACTTTTGTTCAGAAGTATTCTCTTTAGCCTCGCCATTTCCCATCATCTGGGGTCGACTCTCTTTGTGCACATTCGCCATGTCTGTTTGTCCTGCGTTGGATTCTCGGTCAAGCCCAGAATTTTCAGATCCGTTGTCAACAGTTGCAGTCCGGGTTGCTTGTGGTCTTTCAGGTCTTCTTCTCAGCGTGGGTATGTTGAGGGCTTTCTTCACAAGTATTATTATTTTGAATTTTTATAATGCACTTATCTGCAAATTAATATTAAAAAAGACAATCACTAATCATTTTTTATTTAATTAAACCAAACAAAAAAAAACACGTTTATAAAAGAAGTAGACACTTGACTGTAGATATACAAGTTTTTGTCAATGTTTTAATATTATTAAAGAAAATTATTTATCAAAAACGTATTTAAAACGTGCAGCATTGCTATTTTTTTTTTAAATAACAATATCAAATAAATAAGTTAACACTTGCAATAAAATATATTTTTCTGAATTTATATTTATTTATTAAAATTATAAATCATCCTAGGTTTATTAAACACGAATTAAACACACGCTTATGATTCTTGTCCGTTTAATTTATTCATAATTACCGGTATATTGTGTAAGCCGGTATATTTGCTATCCCTGGAGTTCAAATGGCTCGTCTTGGAATATTGGTGATGACTCAATCTACACAATGAAAGGAATGTTGAAGTGACGGTGATTTAAAATAATATACAGCCTGCGATCGTTTAACGTACAAGTTGCATACAAAAATAATCGTCTACATGCATCAAATCCTACTCCCTAGAATATCGGCCTCAAAAATGGAGACGTCAAGAATGTTCTTCTATTTACCATATATTATTCAGAAGCTGCAGCGAGTATTTGGCTTATAATCATGTTGTATTTTCGAAATAAAAAGGGCAATTTTTTATGGTTTTCTACGGCACCCAAGAATATGTCGAGTATGTATGCATCATTTCATTAAACTCTTTTTACAAGGTTGTCAAATCAGCTACTAAATCTCACCCTTCCTTACAAAATCAAACCAACTGGATATAGTATAGCTATAAATAACACATACAGCAAATATAAAGCAAATGTTTCTATGTTATACGGAGTTACGAAGGACTCTACTTTGATAGAGAAAAGATTAAAGGGTATTGCTGACATTTGTACTTTATGACAAGGAATACCCAAGTTGTGCCTTGTTAGCCTTCTTTCTCGTATTACTTGTACCTTCTCTGTAGTATAAACTCTAGATTACTTGTAGTTTTACCTTTCTATTTTGACTTAATTGCAATAATTATTCAGAAGTTGTCCCTTGTCTTTTTTAGCGCATCATGAAGCTAAGTTAATGTTGTATTTTCTGTTTATGTTTTCAAGATTTTGCTAACTGATGGTATCCCATGTTTATTGTTTAATTTACATACCTATTTGCTAATCAATCATAGATATCACAGTATATATACTAAATATATATATTTAGATATAAATATATACCACTTATATTTCTGAATACATTCATCCAACGTGATCTCTCCAGAACTGCCTTCTCGTGTTCCTCATCAAACGCCATCTTTGATGTGTCAAGTGTTTCTTCTTTTAGTCCTTCCTACAACGTATTCAATAATCTTGCTCTCAGTGCAATTTTATCATTTAAAAATTTAACTTAAGGAATCTGTCTCAAAGTAAAAAGGCAGGAAAACAATGCATCGTGTTAATACGAAGGAAAAATAATTAGTAAGATATTTTTCTAATAAGTTGATTCGTTAAGGTTTGTGTATAACTAGCGGCTACTTTATGCGTTTCGATTCGTGTTTGAATCCGTCGTTGAGTGCAAATTCCTTATTTATATTGAGATTTATTTAATAATGATGAATTACAATCATCCTTGTCAGGGAGCGGGCGAGCGGCCAGCGCTCGGCCAGGCGAGGGAGCCGCTCGACGCCTGGCTTCAGGATGGGCCGGTCCCGGTCCGCGATGATTATTAGTATGCGAGATAATGTCACCAATAGGCCAGTATTTACACCCGAGGCCGCCTCTCTTAATAATCGCTCACCGCACGTTTGACACGTTCATTTTAATTTATACGATGACCGCTTCGCGCTGCATCTGAATGCTAAAAATAGCATGTTGTATGCAGACATCAAATCAAGTATATTTACGAGTGCGCGCATGATGGTATGTAAAAAATACTTCATTTTGCTTTATGTAAGAATCGCCTTTAATGTATAGTTTTCACAAAACAATGTGCGTGAGTTGAGTCGGCTGATATTAAGCCTGCGTAAGCCATTGTGTGTTAAAAAACATTGAATCTCGAAATACTGTTCTTCTTCGTAGTATCATCAATCCGGTGGATTGGTTTGCAGCAAAAGAATCTTGCATCTCCATCTCCACTTCTATCGGTCCTCCGCAACTCTCTTCAGCTCAGCATAAGAGCTACAACTCATGTCTTCGAACACTTGCTGCAAATATTTTTTAATTAAATACTGTTGTATTGTTACTAATTAGGAAGGATGCACATTAAGTAAATGAACAAATCCATAGCTTAACTACAAAAACTAAAAAAATACTTCTAACAGTATTTATTGGAAAAATATATAAATATATGTATTAGTAAGTAACAACTGATGAACGATGATTGCATGTAATACGGTTCTGGTTCAATTACCATAAAGCAATATTGAAAGTGTAAAAATGTACACTGCGTATTTATTGGCTTAGAGCCAAGTCTGTAGACTAATTGATCCCAGCATTGGGAAAGTCGTGATTATCTTGAATTATCCTTAAAAATGCTGTTTGAGGACATCCAAAATACATATTGAATACTGTAGTTGTCGTATTTTCAAATTCTCCAGGTTGTGCCCAGGAGGCTCATATAGAGTATACTGATTATGGCAAAAAACAACTAAAAACAGCGTGTATCCAAACCAGATAACAATTAAAAAGTCCACTCGGCGAAAATGTATATTCTTCCGCATGTGTTTGTTTAATATTTTTTTAAATTCATTGTTTGCATGACTTTAAAGTATGACAAATAACATTTGCCTTAGTTAAGTTGTGCTTGATGTCGAATCTTACTTACCGAAAGGCGTGTCACGTGCGTCTTGTCAGACTTGCGAATTGCGATACCGCCATTGTTGGCTAGGAGAAGAAAAATAAACGAGATCGCATTGTCTCGTTGACTTTGTCGGGATTTAATAATCCCAGAGAGAGAGAAAACTCTGCGATCCTCCCCCGTAAGATACGCAGTCTTGTTGCTTAATACGCCGTACCAGGGATCTTACTAGAACAAAGGCCTTAGGACTAATTCCAGTCTGTCTCTCTCTCTGCCTACCTCTGGGCCCCTTTCTTTGCATAATCTCGGCCCGCTGTTCGCGAGACTAAGTACGAATTCAAAACAGCGAGACTTTTCGTTCCCTTTCCATTTATCTAAATATTAATTCATCCCTCTCCGCGAGTTTGCCTCGCCGGGAACATTTTGTTTTCAAGTATTTTCTTTGTCATATCAGGAGTGCCTCCTCTCCAAGAGAATACAGGCCGATTGTAATTGATCTCACTTCAAATTATTCTTTCCATTCTAATATCAACTGTCTCTATACTGGCGTTCCACATTTTTATCTTTATTTTTCGTCGATTACTAGAACGACAGTATAAATAATGTTTTCTACAATAAGTATTATATAATCAACCGTTTATAGCTGTGGCAAATTGTAAATGTAATTACATCTGTTTTTCGAAGAAATTGGGATTATATGAAGGACGAAACACGGGCTAGAAGAGGCTTCTGAAGTTTCCGGGAGTGAATTAAAATATTGCTTAATCGACTTGTGTTTTGACACACAGAATGTGTAATGCGTACAATCTTTATAAATAAATACTTTTAATTTAATAATTTTAATTTCTATTTCAAATGAACTTACAATTATACTTGATTTGGCAATATATATACAAAGCAAGTGAATCTTTAGTAAGGATGTGTTGAATTTTAGGTGGGATTTCAGAGAGAAAAGCAGCAGTTGTAAAAGCAGCCGAAACGACAGCGTGTATCAATTATATGTATCTTCCAATAATTTCGGGGTAAATACTCATATTTTGAAATCTTATTTTTTATGGCACGTAAGTTGAACTCGCCTGTATATTATACGTTTAGCGAGTTCCAACAATTTCGCGATAGGTAAGTACTTGTACCTTGTGTTTTCGGCACATCTTTTGTTATATGTCTGCCGTCTCCTTACAAGACAAAAGATATTATTCTTGAATCGTGATTATTATTTAATTTGAATAGAAATCCACTTTGAATGTAGTAAACCACCGTATATCTTACTTTAATAAAATAATATTAAAACACTGAACGAGTAACTTTATTTAATTTAATTTGGAATAACTATTTTATTGTGTTCTTGTATTAAGAATTTTATTGCATTTTTTTAGACTGCGGAGAAAACATCACATCTAAGATGCTGCACATAATATCAGAATAGCCGTTTCTCTTTTCTAAGGACAAGGAGAGCAAAAAACAATCATCGTGCTGAATGTTGGACGAAATTCAATATACATAAGCGATACAAAAGATGAACTAAAACTGGTGCTATCATGTACGAAAATAAGTCATACAATTATATCAAACAACGACAATATCGCATTGCAAGTGTGATTCTCGTTAGATCAGTGAATTTATGAAATAGAAGATGCCGGCCATATCTTGCATGGGTTATTAATTACTCTGTGTCTCTGGTTGGGTTAAGCCGCTTCTTAGCACTTAATGGTCTAGGAATTGGGAGCGTCAAGCTAATCATCCAATGTATTACAAAATCTAAGCAATAATTCACAAAAAAATATGTGACTCTTCAAGTCTCTGAGCTTCTACCCTGAAGGCTATAGGGAGCCATGTACAAGTATGTTCCTTGATGGACCTTCGAGAGCAGAGATATATTATGACAAGTCATGCACAACAAACAGAACTTAGTGTTGTCATATTTAGTGAGCATTTGCTCTAGATAAGCAACTTACTTATATTAAATGATGAAATATGTATGTATTGCTTAAATAATTTGATGTTAATAATTTGAACCCGCTAAATATAGAGTTACCTTGTTACTCGATTGACCCCGCTTTATTATATCCTGTGATCAGTGGGTATGTTGTTTTATTTTTTTATCTCTTTAGTGATACACAGTTCGGATCTCTTTTGAAGAGAGGCATCTCACTTCATTACGCGTCGGCCGGCATTATGCCGTGTGTTTTAGCGGCAATTCGTGAAGACACCAATAAACCGTTTTGGTGGATGGTCCTACCTTTGTGGGTGGAAGAAAACCCCACCCGCCCGCGGCCTGGCGCCAACCTCCGGGCCATAAATGTACCAACAATGCGCCTTACAAGATAACACTGTGAAACTACAGACTATAATGTTATGAGATATATTTTTTTAATGTGAACACACATGGAAGAATACCGCAAAAGGCTTCAAAATTATTATATATCTCGTCTTAAGAATCGACCACATTAGATATTTTAGTAAAATGTTTATCACTTGGAAAAAATCTAAATTATGTTTCTCACCGTCGCACCCTATCGTAACGCAAATTTGTTTGAATCACAAATATTTTCATTTTATAGCGCAATAGCTTTTAGTTGAACTTCATAGAATAAAAAAATCAAGGCTTTTGAGAGCATTGGCCAAGCAAAACAATTTCGATTGATGAATCTCCCAAAATAAGCCTCAAATTCTAGCTGCTCTCTTGTCCCGCAGGCACTTGTACTGGAGTTCATCAGGAACCAAACATGTTTCCAAGTGGATGCGGAGATATCTTAGAACAAGGCATCGATAATGGCAACCGATTGAACTTTGGCGGCAATTTGTGGTGAAAATATGCTCCAAGTATCGAAAAATATGAAACTAAAAGGCACTAAATAATTCAAAATGGTACTTTTAGGAAAGTAAGACATTAAATTAAGCAATGGTTAAATCACTTCTTTGGTTTTCACGGCCAAGTTTGATGTTGTGGCTTTTGGGTTTAGCCGTGTGTGGCAAATTACTAATTTCGACTATTTCGACCGTCATTGCAGGGGAGTTCTTCAGGGTTGAAATATTGAAAATTAGTAATTCGCCACACACGGCTAAACCTAAAAGCTACAAAATTAAACAATGCTTAATTTAATTTAATTTACATTATGATTTATTGGATCTTAATTGAATCAAAATACTTTTTGATCTAATTTAGAGGTATTTTTGGATCTAAAATATATTTTAAGACTACACTATTACAAAAGTCGAACACCTTACCTGTAGTTTTGCCGAGATCTAATGTGGACTCATTGCATCAGAGTCGAGCACTTTACCACTAACCTATACCCCTTAGCAACTGAGGTTAATGTTACTTCATCGGAATGTGGAATATATTCTTTGACACCTTTGATTATATGACGCCTAGACATCTCGAGCTTTTGTTAGTCATCGAATGCTCGTAGACGAGAGATGAACCTTCGAGTTATCTCAAAAACAGAATGAGATTCGTTTTATTACCAAGGCCTAGTTCAAACATTTTTTAAATTACCTATTAAATGTGTAAGACCAAGTTCTACATCCAGTCCTTTTCTTTACCACTAACTCTAATTACAACAAATTCTAAGCAGTGCTAAAGACAATTTCAAATATCATATAAGTATTTAAATATTTAGGTTTTGCGATAACAGATGAGTCTATTTAACGAAAAACAGATCACGCGATTTATAAGATCACTTCAACGACTGACCTATAATCCTTAGGTTACATTTTAATAATCAATTCATTCATTTTGTACTAAAAAAAATATAATCAATTATCATATTCTCGACAACATAGAGCCGCTTTATTCTTGATTCAATAACAAACTGAGTGATGACGTGAGAAAATAAAACATTTTTTTAACTATTTTTTTCTTCCAAATCGAATCAAATCACCAGTCAAACAAAAATATTTTAATTAACTTCCTTCTCCATCAATCATCGTCTCTTTGGCAGAGTGTTTCTCTTAATACCATTGAGTATGCTGATTTTTAAGGTAGTATCCACTACCATATTTTGGATTATATAATAATAAACAACCTTATCATTGATCTATACATGGCGCTGAGGTGATTACCAGCTACGAAGCAGTTATCAAGAAAATGATAAACCAGAGCCACTTTTTCTCAAGTCAAATATCCTGGAAAACCGTCCATTACATTACATGAAATGTAATTAGAGAAATTTTGCTAGTCTAGTTGGTTTGATAAAGGCAGATTGCTGCAAAAAGTTATGGAAAACCGAAATGTGAAAAGTTGCGAAAAACCTGGAACAGAATTTTCCACCATGTGCTATTTCAGATTATGTTCATTTATTAGCAACTTATAAGCCCAGCGGTAGTCTACTCGGAACAATTTTTACCACTGCACATAAATGTGAAGGCGAAGGAAGGCGAATAAAAAACGTAGTTTCTTTTTAAATTGTTAATTTAAAGATCTGATTATTAAATTTTCTTGTTCTTCCATACTAGCTTTTCAGCTGAATCATAATTTTGCCACAAATCCTCGCCATACATTTATGACACCTGCAATGCTATTAACCAAGTTCTAATTCATTATATGTATTGTTTCCGAAAACTTTCTAAGACTGCGAGAGACTTGAAGACAAATTAGTTCTATCTAAACATATTCAATAACTTGAACACATTAAAGCTTATCATCTTTCGTCTTCTTCGCTGAAGAGCTCTTGATATCGCGAAATCTTAAACAGCGTACAAGGCGGCAGTAAAAGGTGTCGCCTGTGTTTAACATAGGCACGTACCACGATGCGTGATCATTGAGGGTTTCGTGCCTCCGACTGCCGAACGCCACCGCTCGGCCTAAGATGATTTGCATTCCTGTCCCGGGGTCGACCGCGCCCGGGCCCCGAGGTGCCGGACCCCTGCAACTCGAGAGCGGCCCCCGCAGCGTTATATTCCCATATCGACACAGTGTTACGATCGACCTGTGACCTTACATTCTTGTACAGAACATATCACGATGCTCCGAGCGAACAACGGTGGCGATATTGTCCCCAGACCGTTCATTATGACGATGTTCCGAGAAGCGTGACGATTTTTTTTGCTGTCTAAGACTAACTCGATTTTATACCAGACAGTTTCGACATCAGCTTGAATTCAACAATTCGCTGCAAAAGATTTGGCGCAAAAGAAACCTGCCTAGCTACTGCTCAAAACATTATCTGGCGAACATAGAAATCAATGAATAGACAAAGGACATTCAAAAATCCAGACCTCTAAGATCCTGCCTCATGTTCCTGTCTTGCTGCTCTTCATAGGTCTTATGATATTAGAGCATATGAAAATCCAAAAATGTGTTAACATTTAAAAAAAAAAAAATACCCCAAGCAAGGCTAAGATGGTGTTGTAGAAACAGTATTTTCATTAATCGTTCATCAGGTGATTAACTTGATGCTCTAAGTGGGAAGTTATATCAACAATAATTAGCAATAAGATCCGCTGCAACTCGTTAAACGAGATAGAAAGGTGCCCTACCACTTTCGCATCAATGAATACATCCAGGTGCACAATAAAGATCCTAGAATTGAAAGTAGCCTCATGCCATAAATGCAATAATACACGTCAGGCGATACACGGAACTACCGTTACTTGAATCAAAGAGGAAGAGAGCAAATATGAATGACAAATACCTTGGCACTGAGCCACGGTATGTCCACTGATAGAAGATTGTGGGACAAATTGAAGACATTTATTAATACCTGCGTATAACCCTGGCGTGAATCGTAACATAACGTTTTGAGGACAAATACCTGCGCCGAATATGACGCTGAAGCCTCATTTAAACCCTAATAGGCTTTATTCTAGAACTCTCAGTCAATTGTGGGTCATTTATATGATTTCTACTATTATTTTCAGATTCACTTCCCTAACTAATGCATATGATTGTTATGACAACTGTCGCCACAAAATTTCGTCATCCACTATGATCTTCGCCTAAGCCTATTGCCTTTTAGGGTAGTGAGAGCCCGAGGAGTAATGATAAGGCATCTTTAATTTGCAGCATCATTTATATGGCGATAATATTTTTTGTACAGCTGTGTATTCTGGCTTAAGCTTCCTCAGGTTTTGAATTTTGCCTTTTACACATGATGGTGCATTACCTCAAGTAACTGTTACACCAATTAATAAAGGTTAATGACGTAGATACAAAAGCGCGTGCTGTTTACTTGAAGATCTTACATCAAATATCTTGAAGCATTTTTTTGCAATAATGTTACTTATAAGATCCAATGGTTTTCTAATAATATCATAACAGTTCATTTAGGTTACATCACATATCCTAGCAATTACATTAAAGTTGTCAAGTTATAAAATGAAGAGAATAGTCTTAATTGTTTTGACACAGATATCCTCACCTCGGCGATAGTCAGCTGACACTCTGACCTCAGATAAATGCATGCTGCATAGTGAAAGTACCTCCAGAGTGCAAATTTACAGCATCCATTATTGTAGCAACTAATTTTATTACCGTGTTTTATATTAACCTAATGTCCAGTACCTTACAATGTACTGATTACAAGTTTTGATCGAATATTAGATAATAAAACCTAAAAGAGCAAATATCAAAAGGAAAATATATTAGTTTTTTAAAATCAGCCTATCTAGCTTTTTTATATTTACACATACAGGAGAATACTGACAGATGGTGAAAGTAATTCTGACGTCTCACCAGTGGAATTCTATGATGCTTAACATGGTGTATATGGCTAGACGCTGCATGTGGAGTGTTGATATACCAACGTCATAGACTACAGCCCAGATTCACGCATCATCGCTTAATTATTACAGGAATTTATTATGAATTTACCAATTTTGATTAATAGGCTATGACTGGCATTTTACAGGTGGGGGATCAAATTCACACCAACCGCGGGTATTTTAGAGCTCATAAATCAATTAAAAATCTTTTCTTTTTTTAACTTCCGTCAGGGATCGCACCCACGACCTTTGGCTTGCAAAGCTAACGCATTTACCATTGAGCTATACCCGCCGGTAAATTAATATAAAGTTGTGTATAAATATGATGTCAAGCTTTCGAGCTTACTAAACGGCGGTGTCGTTAAAGAGATGCCAAGCGATGTACATTTTTTTTAAATTTCTATTACACAGCTACTAATATAGCAAAAAGTCAAAATTTAATGAGGGGTTCTGCTATATTTGCAAATAAAAACCTTTATTTGAGACTTGTCTACTGTTGCCGTTTATTAGTTAATTCATCAAAAATGCTCCAGTCTACAGCTATTTTATCCAAATTTTGAGCATCTTACTAATTAAATTTATGACGACGATTATTTTTTATATTGAATATTTTACTTTGACTCGGGATATCCCGCATCAAATACAAGCTCGCCGTTCACCGGACTACGCCTCGGTCGGTCGGCGAAGAAGCAAAAAAAACTATGTTTCGTGTGTAAAGTATGCGGTTTTCGCTGTTTTTGCTCGTTTATTTAAATATAATATATTTAAATAAAATCAAATACGCGAGTCGTTGTAAGTGCAGAATCATGTTTCGCCAGCTGATTACTATCTGCGATAAAGAATAATAAAAATAATAATTATCTTTATTCAAATGAATTGTTTGTTGTTCCCCAAAGCTGCCCATTAATCACCCAGAGATAAATTCAATGGTCAAATTTACCTGTGATTATGATTTTTTTTCTATAAATACATGCGAGAGTATACCGCCAGCGATGGAGATATATTATAAAGAATTTCCATAATTCAAATGCCAGTGGCATCAAAGCCACACCACAGTCATATCAAAAATATATTTCAGTCACATTTAAAAAATATTTCTTTTATATTCTATTCACAATCCTACATATCTTACTAATATACAAATATCATCATTATCACAACTTAGTTACATCTAGGTACACCCTAACTTATTAAAACCATGACACATTCTAGACATTCCTAATTATACCCGTGTTGAATCATTGTTACATTCATATCATATTTTAGGCATACCTTGTCACACCATAGTCATATTTTACTGACATACTACAAATTAATATTCTAGATACATTTTAATTACATCTCATCCCAATAATATAGTCAAGTCAATCTAGATAACATCCTAGACATATTATAGTCGCTTTCTAGTCATATTGTAGTCACACCCTAGGCATATTTCAACCCAATCATTATCAGCTTGTATCCGTCCACTGTAGAACCTAAGCCTCCTGCATGAGTCTCCATCCTCTTTGATCCTCCGCCTTCCGCATCCAGGTCACTCCCGCTATTCTTCTTATGTCGTCAGTCCATCTTGCATCGTTTCGACCAACTCTTCATTTGCCAGTTCTTGGGCGCCACTCCAATACTTTTCTTCCCAATCGACCGTCGTCTCTTCGACAGATATGTCCTGCGCATTGCCTTTTGCCACTTGAGTGTGCCTATTCGTTGGGTAGCATTCACTACTTGAGTTCTTATGCGGATATCCTCGTTTCGGATTCTGTCTTTTAGCGACACTCCGAGCATGTATCTCTCCTGCTGTCAGATTTCACGTCTCTGCGTCATAAGTTAATACAGGTAGGATGCATTGGCTAAACTCCTTAGTTTTAAGACATTCCGAGAGGTTGTAAATGACTATACCTATCTGGGACAAGTAATACAACTAGGACTACATAACTTCTCAAAAGAAATCGACAGGCGTATACAACTGGGATAGACAGCATTTGAAAAACATATCAGATATATTTTTGAAGATAAAAGCTACAATATAAAAAAAATATTATATTTCTGCCAATGTGATTAGAAATTCATACATGATCAAAAATAATATACAGTGGTACTTTGACATACGAGTTTTATTCGTTACGAGAACTTGCTCGTATTTCAAATTACTCGTCTCTCAAAGCAAATTTCCCCATTAAAATTAATTGAACTGCCATTAATCCGACAGCGAGAGCACACGAAAGCGTGACACGCGGTTCGTGTGCAACCGGCCGACCCGCTAAGACGCTCGTATCTCAAATTTTGCTCGTATTTTAAAGTAAGAAAATCGCTCGATCGACGGCTAATGTCTCTAAAAACTCGCATGTTGGGGCAATCATATGTCAAGGTACCACTGTAGTTTGATTATTATGTGCCTCGATACCAATGTGGTAATTTTCAAGGAATGATTTACATATGACACCTTTTTTATATAATTACATTAATGTGAAATTGTGATTTTTTCCGTTGAACTAATTACTCTCTTACCACAATATTTTATAACAATACAGTTAAATGAATATATAAATGGGATTCGTTGAGAATAAAGCACGCGACCGCACGCGTGACAGTCAATCGCCTTAACCTCTCGCCCATGTCCCTCGGCAGAATGGTCAAATTTATGTGTGATTATGTTAATCCTGCATAATAAAGTGCCTTTTACAAACACAATATATATGCTAATGAATGCTTCTCCTGTCAATGTTTCTTGTTGTGACCAACAGTCATGACAATATATTACTGTGTACAGCTTGATATGACACAACAGACGATATAACATCGAAAAATAAATATTAGATACATGATGTAGCGAACGGTTCGCTCGTCTATGAAAAGAAAAGTTGACCATAGTATACACAAAAAGAAGATGGAAATTGATATCATAGATCAATTAAATATACTGATAATTACGTTACAAAAATTAAAAATAAATAATACATTAAGTAAGAGGATTTGAAATATAAGGGTACAAAATGAAACCGAAATATGTTACTATGGGTTTCATAGATGTAAATAAATATTTTTTTGTGTTACATATATGAAGTAGACTTGAAGTCATCAACCCTGAAGAAGACCCCTGAAATGATGGTCGAAATATTTGAAAAGAGTAATTCACACACGGCTAAACGCAAAAGCCACAATACCAAATCTGGCCGTGAAAACCTAAGAAGTCATTAATTTTGTGGTGTTAAAAAGATAGATCAATTTTTCATCTCGAGTTGACATGAGTCAAACGTGTAAAAGATTGGTGAAGTAGATCAACAGGAGCTATAAAACATGCTACATGTAACGACTAAAGTTTTTGTCCCAAATGATTAAAATTAGATATTAGATTGAAATTGTTTATAAGAAGCACTGCTCTACTTTCACTTGTTAAGGGTTGGGTGTTCAGACTTCGGATTATAGTATCAACGTTATTAATGACGCAGAAATTGATTTTTCTGCTTGACGCGTTGTGAGATGGAATATTGTCATTGTGACCTGCGTCATAATTCACGTCGTCCACTCGGGGTCATCTGGTCACCGGTGGACGAGCTGCTCCGCGACCGACGCAGGAATGCCGTCCAGCTGTACGACGGGCGTAAGCCGCGGACGTGACACGACTGACCCGAGAAGCGCCTTTGGCCCACAGCGGAATCCTTGTTTTGTGCAAACCGAGGTAATACTTAGGTAACACCAAACGCTAGACAGTCATCTGCATTTGAGGTAGCTCACCGTTAATGGAAAAAAAAATTGACAACTGTTGTCTTATAAAGTTTCTAGTTAATACACTTTGACATACAGTCTACACAAGGATGATAATCTTGGCACATCACCGAAAATAAAGGCAGTTTTGTTATGGGTTTTGAGAACAGGTGCCTACGTAGAAGACTGGTGTAACTTTGTAAGGAATGACATTCTATCCTGCAGTTGATCATGAGACAAATATATACTTGGCTGGGACATTCAGTGCTGCAGGAGAGCATCACTACATAGCTGTTTTTTATTCCTCGCTGTTCTAAAAAGCCTTCTGGAAGAAGCTGGAAGGTTTCTGTGTGTTGCAGAAGGAGTTTTAGGAGTTCGAAGCTGCTAAGGTCAAGACTCAATATAGGCAATAGTATTATACTATTGAAATAAATGAAAATGGTTATGATTGATGGGTAAGAGATTAGTTTCATACTAATATAATATATTGAATATCCCCGATTATCATAAAACAAATCAATAAATATAATTGATATTTGTGAACAATACGCTTCTAATAAATTGAGCATAAATTATTTTTATATCATACCACTTCGATGAACAAACATCGAAATTAACGCATGACAATATGTATATAGTGTTTTGATCAACAGTAACAATGATTTAATTAAAAAAAAAAATATTAAAATTATTGATAAATAAATATAAATAATATTGGTTTTTAATTGAGTCACATTTAATGTCACATTTAATCTTCACGTAAATGAAGGATATCACAAGATATCAAGACTTTTGACTCCGTTCAGGCGCCGCCGGTTTGAATTCTCAAAATTCTAAATTGCCAGCGATCATAAACTGCGAAGGTCCGAGCCGGGATTCTTTAGAACCTCATACCGAAGTACGTGAACGTGCGTAGTCAAGAAAAGGCGTAACCAAGAATTTGCTACACCAAGGTTAATACAATGAAAATTCTTAGTTTTATTGTACAACCAGCATAACCATCTTGAAAAATGTCTTTTCGAGAACTTATTTACCAAACTTACACCTGCTGCACACCGTAAAAAATATATTTTCCTAATTATTATCAACATTTAGCAACAAAGGAGTGTCTACTCTTTGGCATCAAATATATAGTACAAGAAATATACACAAAGATAGTAAATATCATTGCTTTTTATTCAAACTATTAAGCTTTCGTCGTGCCTGAAAACTGCTCACTACATGACATTTTCTATGATACTTCAAGTCTTGACTGGAAACGGATATAGTCGTGATAGAGACATAAAATTGATACAAGGCAAGTATCCTGACAACTGACATAATTTTATGGCAGACTTTTGTGACAATCACATGCTTTATCGATAATTTTATTAAGTAATTCGATTTTTATAATAACTTGTTTTAAATAGTATTGGCATTATAAATTTATCTTCTCTAGAATCCGAAACGAGGAAATTCGTAGAAGAACTCAAGTAGTGGATGCTACTCAACGAATAGGTACACTCAAGTGGCAATGAGCAGGACATATCTGTCGAAGAGACGACTGTCGATGAGGAAGAAAATTATTGGAATGGCGCCCAAGAACTGGCATACGAAGCATTGGCCGACCCCCTACAAGATGGACTGACTATATAAGAAGAATAGCGGTAGTGACCTGGATGCGGAAGGCGGAGGATCGAAGAGGATGGAGACTCATGCGGGAGGCCTACGTTCAACAGTGGACGGACACAGGTTGATGATGATGATGATGAAATTTATCTTTAATATTGAATAATGATTTTTTTGAGCAGGAGTACCAAAATCAGTCATTTTGTATATATCTAATAATCTAGAAATGATAAAACTAACTACATCTTAAATATTACAATAGATGTACAATAATATTGTTTAAAAATATACTGGTTATTTGTAGAAGTCATAATAATACTGTTGAAGATTAATATGATTTTTAATTGAGTGTTCGAGTCTACTGTTACTTCTTCTTCTTCGTAGTATCAATCCGGTGGATTGGTTTGCAGCAACAGAATCTTGCATCTCGATCTCCATTCCTCTCGGTCCTCCGCAACCCTTTTCAGCTCAGCATAAGCGCAAACTGTTACTGCATTGTTTGAATTCCTTTTGGTGGCTCTTCCTCGTGCATTTACTGCTCAGAACAAAAGGACGTGGTTGTGTGGTTACCACATTGAGGTAGTGCTGGTACTTCAGACTAGTCATTTACAGACTTATATGGTCGAATGGTTAAAGTGACCCTCTGTTATGCAAATAGTCAAGGGTATTATTCCCGATGAAGCTAAAACGTGACGTTTTGATAGCATGATTTCGAGACGTTTATATTGATTTTTATTGTTTATTTTAAGGTATGTATAAAATATTTATAATTACACGTATAACGCCTTTTGTATTCACGTAAATCTCGAATAAAAAACATAATCAATGATTGATTTTAGGAAAAAACTTTACTAAAATCAATGATTAACTGTTGTTACTAATAAAAATACGTATTAATTAAGGAATTCAAAATTATGTTTTATGTTGAAATACTTATAACATGCAATATTATAATAAATATTTAATTCTTTCGCATCGGTTGTCGGCATATGCCGTCATAAGATTCCCCGACCGTCAACATCGGTTGACGTGATATATCGTTTTGCTACTTTCTTAGAATAGTTTTTTATGCATCATTTGATAGCTAAAGGATACAAGAACCAATGTGATATATGAAAATAGAGCAGATAAGTATATTTATACTTCAAATACTAGTTTTATAATTGACAGTATAATTTGTATTCAAACCGAGCCGTAATGAAAGGTTAATAAACACCTAAAAGTATTCTTGTTTTTTTGGCAATATGAAAATAAGAAAAAAAATACTCCTTAAATACCTACAAAAACACGTATATTTTTTTTACATAGCGAATTTAAATCAATTATGTAGCTCAAAATTATTCATAAATATATGTAAGTAATTCAATTGATATGAGAAGTTTCGAATGTAAATATAATTACTATGGACTTTTGATCAAAATTGGTAAGCGTTGGAAGTCTGTAAAATCGCTTAACAAGAGTGTGTTTTACGCATTCACGGATAGCACGCTAGCAAAATGCTGCGTTTCACAAGCGTTGGCAAGATGATTCACTGTGGCAGCATCCCCGATGGATACGACTTGCCACATTTTTTTAAGGATCCCGAGTGATCAACCCCGTGATCTTCTCTTGAGTTCTTCAGACTTGATTGCCGCGGTTGCTTTCAAAATTATATCGCTTTATTATTATTGTTTGCCACCCACGGGTGAAAACCGCAAAGTTAGTAATATGACTTTATGGAAGTTTATTGATGTTTATGTTTATGAATTTTTATGGATTTTTATGGGTGTTCTTTATGGGTGGTGCGCCCCACAGTGAGAGCGGTCCAAAAACAATTTAGCTAACCCGACATGATTTTTTTCTACGTGTAAACACTTGTACAAGATATCCGACAAAGAAGTATAATACTTAATTGTAATAATAAAACTGGTAAATACTCATAGAATATAATTTATAAATTATTTTCAACTTAATATGACAGAGCTATATTGAATTTTTATAAATTCTTTTTATAAAGATATTTCAGTAATGTTATTTTCATATGGTCAGAAAAAATTATTGCCTCTCATTTAGTTTCGACGACTCCAAGGAAGCCCAAGGACATGGAAAGAAGTCAGCATTAGTATCCGTGACATATTTTTTGTGACGTTTTAAAAAACGCCTTATTACACACCCTCTTAATGAATTGCATATTAATTATTATTTATATATTTTATTATATAACTCCTTAATATTACAGCAAATGATGGGATTATTTGTTATGTTTTTCGATCGATAACTATAAATCATTTAAATAAGTTAAACTCGCGACGGGATTGCCAATGCAATGTGTATTAACCCTTTCATTACGGCTTGGTTTGAATACAAATTATACTGTCAATTATAAAACTGGTATTTGAAGCTTAAATCTACTTATCTGGTGTATTTTCATAAAATATATCACATTGGTTCTTGTATTCTTTGGCAGATGGCGCATAAAAAACTTAGTAATTAAATATACACATACTATACATCAAATTCTTTATACGCATCAATTCATTCAGAAAAATATCGAAAGAAGCGGGATGCGAACCGCGGGCCTGGGAACCAACATTGCCCAGGTCTTTATATACCACTTAGCCACCTCGGGTATTTCATTGCCTGAGCTGACACGCATTAGAACTTGTATTTATATTATTGTTATCATCGTATGACGATAGATGTCTATATAGTATATATTCAGAGTATGTATTTATATATATATTTTATTATTCAATCAGTCAATTTAACAACATTTATTCACAGGATTTAATATTATTAATTTCCGACAGTGTATTTATTTTAGTAAGTACCACCTGGGCAAAGTTGGTTCCAAGGCCCGCGGTTCGCATCCCGCTTCTGCCGATATTTTTCTGAATGAATTGATGCGTATAAAGAATTTGATGTGTAATATGTGTATATTTAATAACTAATAATATTGTAATATAGTTGACTATATTACAATATTATTAGTAATATCATTGATGATCTATAAAAGAAGATTAGAATATTGAAGAAATAAAATAATATTGTAATAAATATTTAATCCATAACATAAAAAACTATTCTAAGAAAGTAGCAAAACGATATATCACGTCAACTGATGTCAACGGTCGGGAATTCTTATGACGGCATATGACGACAACCGATGCGAAACCTTTAAGAATAAAATATCTTACGTAGTTTTTTCGATATTTAAGGGTGTTTTTTTAATTTTTTTGCTATTTATTATATTACAGGATAATTGTAAACATAACGATGTTTACTTACAAACATATTCCAATAATTATTATATAACTATCTAATTTTTCAACCCTTATAAGCTTTTCAGCACGTATATGCTGCAGAAGTCAGAAGTTTTCAAAAGCAACTGCTGCTGAAATAATACATTATGCTAACTGACTTTTTGTGAAATTTGTGAAGTATTTGGTGGCTCCAGATTCGGATATGATGTATAAAAATTGGGATAGGATTTTAAAACATGCATGCATGCATCATTTGATGTCAATGCAGAAATGATGCAAAATGATTGTCATCGGAGAATGCAAACAGTAAGACGTAGCTGCATTGTTGTTTCGTTGAGTATATAATAATATGACTATTCGGTCTTGTGCCTTGTACAGACGTATACCTCGCAGAAGCAAGCTTCGTGAATCCGAATGCTCTGGGACGAGTTTCCTTCACCGACCCCGCCGACCCCGGGAGAGACCCACGCGTTGTTTATCGGCCGGTTAATACCCTGACATGGCCAATCATTTCGATCATATTACGATAAGGGTATTTCAAACAAATTCAATGTAGAATCACGAAATCGTTTGTCGGCGATTGTACTCGGGACGTACCGCGGCGGCGATCTCTGATACTCGACGTTTCGAAATTATTTTATAAGAGGCCTACTTGTTATGCACGGATTTGTTGATATTTATTGCATAATAAACTATATGTAGATACGTCATATAAAACAGGGCCGTCACGAACAGTCCGCATCTCGCATTAAACCTCCCCATAATAATTTTAAAATTAAATCATCTTTATAGGAATGAATTAGTCTTAAATTTTACACTCAGAGATGAAACACTTTTAATCTGAAAATACGCAAGTTGTTAGCTTTCACAATCAGTCGATATAATATACTAATTGTAAAGTTAAAAGAACTACAATAATATTTTCTATTATTTGATTCTTTTACATTCTAAACGTCGCTGCAAAGCTTAAAAATTTTACTTATCCTAAGAAGAGGGTAGACGATTTAAAATAAAAAAAAATATTTTACTACTCTGCCCTAGCCTAGAATTACATCAAATTCAATAAAAAAGTCTTCTGGCAACAACTTGGACTTGTTTGATCTGAAAATTGTCACATATTATTAGTTAGCAAATAATTTAATTTTCCAAATAAAATAAAGTATGTATACGTTATCGTTTTTTTCCAAGCTATGCTTATGTTTTCTTTTTTTTTGTTCTTTTATTATTTGAGATAGATTATTAAAAAATACTATCAAAATTTACTTCAGTCATTTTACACCATCTTTTTTTCAGTTTAGCAGTTTTAAAGACACACTATAACTATTGAAAATACTTCCATATGTTAATCGGGAGAATAATAAAATATATAAAAGGTAGTTAATTAAGTTATTAAATACATAATTATATCATCTCCCATATTTGAATATTAAAAAAACTTATAAAGAATAATGGTAGAAGAAATAACCAAAGTATTTGATTCTATACTAAATTTTAAGCATCATTTCATCTGTACTCGTATATAAATTATCCTAAATATGAAACACTTAAAACTACAGTGTTCTACTAGAGCGAAACTAGTTCATATATATTCCTGAGATCGCAGTAAATAACATTTCAGTCGATAGCGATGAGCTAAATTAGTTAATGATCAGCCTCACCAGAACCAGGCTTTTGGTCCGATTTCAGCTTAGTTTAGTAATAATCCCGACTGCAGATGTAACTATTGGGTACCAGCCTAATAATATATTTGAGTCTTACAGTCCAGATAGTAGATATTTAGTATAATTTTCAAACTAACAAGACAACGTGCTAATTTTATTATACGGAAGAGTCTGTGCATACTAAGAGATTAATCGAATAATATGTTAATAACACTGTTTCTTTTATGATAATATACATATTTTTACAATAAATGAAAATTACCACTAACTAAAGATATATTTTCAACAAGCAATTTATGCTTTCACTATTCTGGAAAACCGTGGACCATGCATAATTAGTGAAACAGCTTAAGGAGCTGACTTAATAAATCTATTAGACATCTATGACAATATATAATCTATAAGATTCCAATCGAAAACAATATGTGGCGGCAAACGTGTATATACTGGATATATGGTACGACCTACATTACGTACTTTAAAAAAAACAATTTGTTTGATAATATTTTTGAAGTTAAGTTTAATCATTTTTACAGAACCATCTTAGCGGATTTTTTATCAAATAAAGTTAAATTTTTTTGTTTTTAGAAAAATTTATTATGAAAAAAACCTTTATGTGAAAAAACATAGAAACTTTACTTTCAAGGTACAACCAATCTGAGATGATTAGTGCCATAGTCACCATTTTTTTTTCTAGTAACACGTACTACAGAAATAATACAGTAGTTGGAATAGTTAATAGTTGAACATGGATCTGATAACTTACAGAGATCCTTAATGATAAGTCATTATAACCATGTGCTTTTAATTGTTACTAAATATTTAAAAGAAAAAAGTTTTTTTTTTTGAGTAAGATAGTAAAGATCTATGAACTGTAACTTTTTAGGTTTTTACGGCCAGATTTGATATTTTAGCTTTTAGAACATACCTACGCTTTTCCGGAATGAAACTTGAGTATGTAGTTGCCATGAAGATATAAATCAATAACGCTCGTATAAAAAAAGATGATCTGAATAAACAAACTCAAAACTTAATAAATCATCAATCATGAAGAAGACCCCTGCAATGGCGGTCGAAATATTGGTTGAAGGAAGTTCGCCACACACGGCTAAACCCAAAAAGCTAAAATATCGTTTATGAAATGTGTTTGTATTTTATTACTTAAATATACATATACTATACATAAACTTCTTTTTTCAACGTGTCAATCCAAGCACAAAAATAACGGCAGAAGCGGGATGCGAACCGCGGACCTTGGAAACCAACTATGCCCAGGTATTCATACCGCTCGGCGAACTGCGCCATTGCTATGCCCAGACCGACTCTAACTAGAAAGACTAAAAATATACATACTTCGAATATATACTATAGCGATATCTATCGTACGATGATAACAATGATATAAATACTAGTTTCAACGCGAGTCGGTCTGGGCATAGCAATGGCGCAGTTCGCCGAGCGGCATGAATACCTGGGCATAGTTGGTTTCCAAGGTACGCGGTTCGCATCCCGCTTCTGCCGTTATTTTTGTGCTTGGATTGACACGTTGAAAAAAGAAGTTTATGTATAGTATATGTATATTTAAGTAATAATAATATTGTAATATAGTCAATGATCTATAAAAGTAGATTAGAATATTGAAATAATAAAATAATATTCTAATAAAAATTAAAAAATTCATATAATGTTTGTATTTTATTTTTATTTTATTTTCATGTTTGTTAGTTTTAAATGTGGCCCTAGTCGCTAGTGGTGCCTGGCTGTTGGTCTGGCGGCCTGACAAGGGACCGCCGCGCGCATTGTTCCGCGGCCGCCCAGGTGGTCCACGACCCATCACTTGCGAGCCCCGCCAAAGAAATGGGAGCTCGAATACTGCATCATGACGATATGCACCACAATATTGCGAGATCTCTGTACCAAACAACAGTAATTTTATTTAAAAAATACAATATATACAATCGCCCATCCGGATAGAACGCGGTAAGTCACTTGATGACTTTTCCGTAGAATTAAAGAAAAACTCGTGCGCAGTATGTAACTTGCAAATAATCATTATAGTCATCATTAGCCTGTGTCCGTTCACTGTTGAACGTAAGTCTCCCGCATTCTGGCTACTGGCGCTATTCTTCTTATGTCGTCAGTGCATCTTGTACCTTAACAGGCAGTTTTACAGCGGACGACTGAATGTGACTGCGGCGTGGAGCAGACCCTGTTACACCTTCTGGAGTGTGCGCTGTATCCGAGTAGCTGCACTCAGAAAGACCTGATAATGACCGGGAGTAACGCCAGTGACATCGCCCACTTCTGTGCAGACAGGATCTGACCCAAGCAATTTATGCTTTCGCTATTCTGAAAAACCGTGGACTATGCATAATTAGTGAAACAACTTAAGGAGCTGACTTTATATATCTATGTGCCATCTAGGGCAGACAGGATCTGACCCTGTTGTTTCTGACAAGATTATAAATATATATCTTGTAGGAGGTCGGCCAACGTTCCGATTGACGGAATGAAATATCCCGTGCAAATATCACAATAAAATGAAAATTTTCTGTGGATTATTCTAAAGCTATTGAGATTGGAATTTGAAGGATCGTTATCTGCCGAGTTTTTTTGGTGGACATGTTCTTCATCTTTGGACTAGATATGGTAAATTTAAGACATTTTATATTTTCAATACGGGAATATATGAATTCTAAATTATTCCAAAATAAATCGTGAAAACCAATACAATTTTTTTCCGTGTCTTCCTTCGTAGTATCATTCCGGTCGATTGGCTTGAAGCAATAAAATCTTACATTTCATTTTCCACTCTTTTCGATCGTCTGCAATCCTCTTTAGCTCAGCATAAGACCTACAACTCGTGTCCTCGAACACTTGCTACAAATATTCCCGTCTAGGGCGCCCTCTGCAGTTTTTACCCTCAACCTTACCTTCCACAATGTTGTGAAGAAGACCATGGTGGCGCAAGAAGTGATCGATCTATCGGGCTCGCCTCTCTGAGATGGTTCTTACTAGGCCTATCTTCCTTGATTATGCTGAAAACCTCATTGTGCGTGACGTGGTCTATCCAGGAAATTCCGAAAATTATTCTGTACGACCACATCTCAAAGGCCTCTTGTCTTTTTCACTTTCAGATAAGCACCATGTCTCACAACCTTACATCAAGATGCTACAAACAAATGTTTTGGCAAGTTGCTTGCAGAGCTTTAAATTAATATTTTGTGACTCAAGAATTACCACGTCTAAATTTTTTGACGTCTAATTGGTATAAGTTGTGTCATAAAATCTAAACATTACATTTGCAGATAATATGTAAATTTTATCACGTACAGTATACCAGAAGTGTATTTTTGTGTTATATTGACTCTACTATTATCCATGCAGTATGTATTGAGTTAATATTTCTTTTTGCAATCATTACATACGCAAAAAGCTAGGCAAAGTGGCTGTAAATATGATAAAATGGAATTAAGTATTTTCTAAGCTATCTAACACTTTACAGATGATGGTGAATATTTATCACTTTTTCTTACCCTGTTCTTTAGAATTAAATATTTTAAAGCAAAGGCTTTGTTAGTAGTAGGTTTATTGGCTTATTTTGTGTTCGTAATAAGGTTTATATTCGAAGACAAAGATAATAATCGATCTAATTCGTATCTTTGAAAAGGTTTCGTAACATGTGATTTATTTTTCTTGGATAGGGTAAGGAATATTTGTATTGGTAAATAAAAAATGTTTTTTTTCATATTATTATCAATTTATTGCAACTAGTAACACACGACAATAGGAAGATGACGAAAACAAAAAATGAATCAATTCATGACTTTTGTCTTTAGTCGTTATAAACTTTGATGAACTGAACTCCATAATAAAAATTTATCATTTTCATCGCAATATTATAAATGTCATAGAAAACAATCGCTATATAAATCAATAATTAAATTTGATATGTTGTCTGCGTCTACATTAAAATATATATTTAATTAAGTATAAAATAAATAATTTATAATATGAAAAATTAGAAATTTAGTTTTCCATTAACAATATGTATGCAAAAAAATAACAGTGTTTTTTTATTTCTATTGCCACTAAGCAGCGGAACCTTTTGGTTCCACCGAGAGTCGCACGCAACACGGGACTTAAAACATGCGTCAGTTACCATGAAACATGCGTAGAATGCTTGTACCATAAGACTTGGCGTATGATACATGCTACATGTTTCATGATACAATGTTTCATGGAGAACCAGTAATATGAAATATGTTACGAAGATCATGAAAAACGCTACATGTTTCATGTATCATGATACTCACAGGGACATGTTAAAAAATCATGCTACACGAATTATTATAATTCAAACATGACACATTCAACATGTATTGTAAGACTTTTCATTCAATCTTTTGGGCAAGCCCAAGACGATCAATTTTATTGCACAATTTTTACGATTATGCATTATTATGACATGCTGAAAAAAATGCACAGTTCGTAATGAACATGCTCACCATGTAATATTGTTCAATATGATTGATCATGTTTGGTCCGCCTTAAGCAAAGCATGTGATTTGGTCACGTGGCGTGCTCCAGGGAACACAATTAAACCAAGTGTATGTCAATAATTTCTTGCATTTTATTATAAGAGATTTTTTATACACAGATACGGAAATGCGACTTTCCTCTAATAATAACAATAATACAGCTGATCATAGTTTCGTACGGGTTAATACATCCATAGGGTTGGTTACATTGTGGGCATAGCAGATAATTGTGTATGTGGTGTGTGTATGTGTGTTCGTCTTACTACGCGTTTACATGTATAGTTCATGAGGTCACTACAAATACAATACCATATACGATACGTATATCAATTATTTTTTAAAATTTTATACTGCACATTCATAAGAAGTTGACTCGGTTTCTTAAAATGCAGTGTCTACGGTAATTATTTATATTATATTATATAATCATAGTTTTTTTATTCTAGGTTTTCTTGTTTTAATATTTATGTATTTATTTACAGTTTACACGTTCGAGAATTTAAATACATTTTGACAGATAACTATAAAAAAAGAACAATAAAATATTTATAATTCGTTGATATTAAAGATCACGTAGTTTCCGTGAAGATCGACCGCCGTGGGATACCCAACCATAGCGGCTCTATCACAATCCAGCGGCACGACGACCGAAGACGGCAGAGACCAGCAGAATCGAATTATTCTATGACAAATTACATGATTTACTGGACAACTATACGTTATTTCAGACAAATCAATCAATATTACCACATTTGCTTTTCATATAACCACGATAAGGTTTAACAAATTCATTGGTATTTTAATAAAATTACATGTCATCTTTTGGTTTTTTTCTTTAAATTTTCTATTATTTTTTACAGTTAATTTTGATAATGCATTTTTTGCTTCCACTTACGCCACTATTTCACAATGTTTATTTTCTCAATATAATAGTGTTAAGTGATAGCTAAACGCGATACAGAAAGTAAAAATTGTTTTTTTTTATATTAAAATTAAAGATAAATAACCGGACTTTGATATTATTAATACACGTATTAATAAACAAGTAGCGTTTTTCTTTAATTTCTTAGTTGTATTTCAAAGTAAATAGTTTAACTGCAAAAAAATAACGTTAAATCATCAATAACGTAAAATTTGTTGATGCAAAAAAAAAACCGAAAGGTTGTAATAAATTTCATTATTGTAGTAAAAGTAGTACGGATTCAAAAGACAAACAATATGATAAGTATGTACATACGTATGCATACAAATGTGTGTATCTTAACAACAACAAAAGCACTTTTAAAATGATTAAAAAAAATAGTTTTTATTTTCAGCATTCACTTTGAGATCCATTTCAAATATTAAATAGATAAATACTTAGTAACTTGTTCTAACATGAACACACCAAGCAATGATTATTCACTAAGCTGGGTATGTTGAATGTATGCAAGTTGATAAATAGTGATTAGTGTGATTCATGTTAAAACAAGTAAGAAAGTATATATGTATTTAAAAGAGTTGTATTGTACACATTTCTGTCAAAAACAGTTCGTCTCTCAGGTCTCTTGATGCGTCGTCAACGGTGTCGCGATCGCTTATACATTTGCCGTGCACGGGTTACCCTGATGCGATAATTGTCAAGTGTCATTATTCATTTTTTTTTCTTCAGCGTTATAAAAAGATCACATTGCAGCTAGTGTCCCGCACGTGGCGGCTGCTCCGAGAGAGACGACGTCGACGAAGATGAAGGTGAAGCTCTTGCTCCTGCTGCCGCTGCGGCCCTTGAGAGGACGGCCAGAGGATGGCGTGGTCCTCCTAAGCGAGCGTATCCTTCGAGCAGTTCTGGGGGTAAGGGTGGGGGAGGGGCGTAGAGTTGCCTGTAGAGTTCCGGTCTGTAGGGGTGGAGGCGTGGAGGCTCGCGTGCTGCGAGTGTTGGCGTGTCTTCTTTGCTGGCCATGTCTGCTAGGGACCAGATGCGCGGTTTTGCCGGGGCTGGGGCGGGGGCGCGGCGGGCAGCGAGGTAGGCTGCTGGGAGGTAAGGTTCTGGGGAGCCAGGGGCAGAGCCGGCGCGGGAACCTGCCCAGGAGCCCCCGGCGCCTGCGAGGCGGCCCCCCGCGGGACCCTCGCCGTCTTCGCTGGAGCCTGTGCCGGAGTCTTTCGAATCTGTGGAAGAACAATGCCATTAAACCTCAAGAACGAAACTAACTCAAAAAGTATACATCAAAGGTAAATACTTGATATCTACTTCAAAAAGATAGACAAAAACTAGTAGAAAATTTTCTGATGCTGCCTTTGTACTACAGAAACTTAATTATTATAATAAAGATTATTAGTGAAAGCCTATTCAATAATATTGAATAAAGGGATATTCTACAAATGTAAGTATAAATGTGACTTGCACGATGTACTGACAAAATGAACATAAGAAAAATAACGAAAGTATTGAATCGAAAAAGATGAAGACTCGGGAGGTCTACGTTCAACAGTGGATAAGCAGACTGATTATGATGATGAATTTTGACTAAAATTGTTATATTGCAATAACAGTATTCTCAATCGATTTAATAACAATTACAACAATTTCAGAAAAATAGGAATACTCATCGTGAGTATTGTTTTATCAACGATAATCGAATAAAGGTCTTAAATAAGATTATTTTGACAGTCTAATGTTTTTGTCCAATACGACAATTGCAATCGTACAGGACTGCAATATTGAAAGAAAAGAAATGACACTCAATTAAACATTTTGTGTAAATATAACTAACCTAAGACATCTTTTCCATCAGTGCTTTTATGGTCATCATCATCATTGTTATTGTCATCATCTTCCACCCGGTTACGCGGTTCCCAGGTCATCTTGTTTTCTTTCTTGAGGCGGCGGCGCGCGTTGGCGAACCACGTGGACACCTGGGTGAGTGTCATCTTGGTGATGATAGCCAGCATGATCTTCTCCCCCTTGGTGGGGTAGGGGTTCTTCTTGTGCTCGTTGAGCCACGCCTTGAGGGTGCTGGTTGTCTCCCTGGTGGCATTTTTCCGTCGCGCACCATTCAAATCCATGCCATACCTGAGAAAAAAGAAAAAATCAACAATCAAACATCTGTACTAATATTTTTTATCAAATGTTTAGAACGTGTTATATATTTTTATGAAGTGTGATGTATACAACTCAGAATAGGTGTAGACAATATAACATATGAGTTTCTGTAAGTCCAGATATCTGGTCTTCTTAGTATCTAAATAACTCAAAGCAATATACGAGTTGTCGATGTTTCCAAACACTAGAGTCAGAACACAATTGGACGTGTTACAAAGAAGACCCCTATGGGCATTCAAATTACTGAGATTTTTTCGATAACACCTATTGATGGTATTTAGAAGCATTAATTTGATAAAAAATAAGAAATTCAATTCATCAAAATTATTCCGTTATTAACTTTAAGTAAACTGATCAGTTTTTTTTTAAATTAAAGCACTATTTGACATTATTGAATATACGCACGCATACTGTTATTGACGTCCGTGGTTGAATGTAATGGATATCAAAAATAATTTAATGCTACTCTCAACAAGTTTCGCTATTTGATAAATCGCCTTCTTGGCAAAAAAAGAACAATTTTAAAATTAATTAATTTGCTCGAACATTCAATTTAACCCCATTTATTCGTAATGCGTTTAACTACATAAAATATGTCAATAGTAATTATTCAGTTCGATTAATTTATAGACTCGTTAATATATAAATTAGCAGCTACTGTAACATGCGGGTAATAATCATTGTTTTTCTATGATAATAATACAAAGTAGTATTAATACGATGTTAATTGTAAAGGGAATGCTTGCATAATGAATGCAAAATGATTGAATACAATGAAATACGAGGGTGATTGGCGCACATTATAAAAAACGTGTATGTTACCATGAATGTATTCTCTACATGTATAATTATTTCTCTTATTGTTCTTGTGAGTTATTTTATTGTGAGACGTCGGAAATGAAGTGATCGACAAGATTGTTAATACAAAGTAAGGTATTTATGCAAATATATCGTACTTTCAAGTACTGTATAAAATATATTTTTAATTAAAAATTTAAAAATTTAAATATTGGAAGGCTTTTGTACTCAGTAAAATATATCAACTGTTTGGAAAATGTTTACCGCATTTTGATCGCCAAATACATCCACTTTTTCAACGTTTTTCTAGTTGATCTTCACGTTGAAATTGAGATTATATTAGAAGACAAGTTCTATATTATATTAGGATTAATATATTTATTAGTTATAACAACGTTATACACCATTTTGTAACCTTTTTTTACGTTAGATTACGTAATTTTTTACATTTAATTTACTTAGACGCAGAAGTGTCAAGAAAAGGGGAAGCATGCTGTAAGATCACTACTATAATTATGACTGCTTAAAGAAAAAAGGTATCAATTGACTGCATTTCTAATGTCGACGAAGAATTAATTAAGCCTTGGCTCATTGTTTACGTAAAATAAATAATGAAAGCTTCGTTGAAAAACGAGCTGTGTTAAAAATGCAATCGAAAAGCAAAAGAACTGGTAGTTTTTATTGTCCTTTTAATAATAATAAACAATCCGCTATCCGCGTCTCCCATTCACGAGAGCGGCTGATACGATCGCAGACACAAAAAAAAAGAAACAGAGATCAATTCTGAATGAAAAAGTTACAAAAAACGGCCTGTTATTACTACATCGCTTTGCTACTGCAGGGATTGAGAAAAAGGAACGGCCCTTCGCTTACTTTATCGTGAGGCAATTTCCGATTGAGTCCGAGCAGCAGTGGGGGGTGCCCGACACCTACGCGGTCCGTTCGCCGGGGTCTCATTACTGCAGATGGGCACTTAGATTTTATCTCCGGCTTATGGAGGACCCTTCCTTTATAAGGAGGTCATAATTCTGCCGTGTCTGATCCACCTTTTTAAGAGCGGAGGCATCTGTGTCGAAATGCGTTCGGACAGAGTTTGAATCATATCGATAGATCCAGTGGCGTGGTGCTACTACAAAATTATTTAAAAAATAAGTTTTTCAGATATGCTAACGATATTTTGCATTTAATTTAAGACTTTTCACTAGCTTAGTTAACAAAATCTTTGGAATCAGAATATATTTTTTAATATTATTTATACTGAATAAATCAGTAAAAAAATATGCAACCATTACACTACTTTTACAAATATAGCAAACACTATATAATGTGATGCGAACAATGAGTTTCTCAGCATAATCAAGGAGGATAGGCGTCTAGTAAGAACAATCTCAGAGAGGCAAGCCCGATGGAACGGTCACATCATGCGCCACGATGGTCGACTTCACGACATTGTGGAAGGGATGGTTGACGGTAGAAACTGTAGAGGGTGCCCTAGACGGTAGTATTTGTAGCAAGTGTTCGAGGATATGAGTTGTAGCTCTTATACTGGGCTGAAGAGGACTGCAGAGGATCGAGAGGGGTGGAGATCGAGATGCAAGATTTTGTTGCTGCAAACTAATCTACCGAATTGATACTACGAAGAAGATGTAACATGGTATATCTATTATCAATTATTCTAAGAAAAAAAAACGGCAGCAGTGGTGATTCTAAAAAGTATTTGAGGTCAGTGGTTCACATTGCACTGATAATAAAATCGCAATTATTGTTATTCAAAAAGAAATTTTCTGCACTAAAAATAGTAAAAAATCAATGATATGAATGCATGACAATATAAGGTATTCAATTAGTTTATGTATCAGCGATTATTTGTCTGAATATGGTATTTATGTATTGAGAATCGTCTCGGAATGCGTATGAAAGATTCTCGATTTATTGGTATTCTCCTCTCTTGGATAATAACAAATTCACGTACTGACTATGCGATCCGTTCATCGATGTACTTCCCTTTGTGAGGACCAACTGGTACATTCCTAGTTTTGCATTTCACGCAATTGGCATCCCAGGAATGCAATGCGCACGGCGAACAGTCGAGGTTCCCTCCGAGAGGGACAACCACAGAATAGACGGGCATTCATTAATTGACAGAAGACATTTTAATGACTGTTCAAAGCGATTAGAACTGTACGCTTGAATCTTATCAAATTTAATTTTCCGTGTCCACCATCTGAACGATTTAATTAATTTTATGACATTATTAATTGCTCGACTATAATTATTATTTTGATCAAATATAATATCTATACTATGCATTACAAGATAAGAAAAAAGATAATATTTATTGAACATAATATGGACGTCACTTAAATAAACAATGAGCATTAATTTAATATTGAACAAATAAATTGTGAAACAAATTTATTTGGAAAAATATTTACTCGTTTCTTCTTCGTAGTATCAATCCGGTGGATTGGTTTGCAGCAACAGAATCTTGCATCTCGATCTCTCTTCCTCTCGGTCCTCCGCAACCCTTTTCAGCTCAGCATAAGCGCTACAATTCATGTCCTCGAATACTTGCTGCAAATACTCCCCTCTAGGGCGCCCTCTACAGTTTCTACCCTCAACCATCCCCTCCACAATATCGTGAAGAAGACCATCGTGGCGCATGATGTGACCAATCCATCGGGCTCGCCTCTCTGAGATGGTTCTTATTAGGTGCCTATCTTCCTTGATTATACCGAGAACCTCATTGTTCGTGACGTGGTCTCTCCAGAAAATTCGTTTTATAAGATTATTAAATTAATCTTCATCATTAATTTAACCATGTATTTACAATTTTGAAATTACATATATTTTTATATATTAACGCCATAGATCACAAGCTTTGGAATGTCCTTTCAGTATTTGTGATTCTTGTCTTAAGCAATTAAGAACTCTTCAAGATGCGTACTAAAATGAATAATCTCCGGAACTCCTACACATGCATCATATATTTGATCACAGCGTCCAGTTCATTAGATGATAGTTTCTTATATAGATTTTTTTGTGTTCTTTTATCTCACTTTACTTTTTACTTTTTACGTCCAGGCTTCTTATAGTATTCGCGTTTAAAAATATATTCGATTGCATTATTTGTTTTGGTGCGCCGATGCTGACATTTACTGCTATATAAAAAGGGAGAGATCCAGCGTCCGTGAAACAGACGGAAACCGGGTGAAATTGATTCTTAGATTCAGTTACGGCCAAAAGACATCTGTCGAGAGGGAGAAGATCCTCCCCCGGCCTGTAAGGGGTAGCTGCACGATATGGCGAATATTGACTTATAATGTACCACGTGTTACAGGTAGGTGCAAGACTTAAACGGAACTTCAACTATGTAGACAGGTTGTAATAGCCATTTAATTGGTAAAAAAATAACTTCTCACTACAATACTATTGCAGTTTTTACTGAAAATTATCATATTAATATTATTTATCGTAATGTGTTCATACCTAAGGTATTTATATTATAGCATTAACTTTAAGATACACTTTGAAGATTAAATAATTTATGTATCACCTTGTTGTATATAGATTACGTAAAATGATTTATTTTCAATGAAAAATAATACAGTTTCATGTACACACTATATTTCATCCTTGTAAATTTTTAAACACTGAAATTATGACGGAGCCTACAGTAAAAAAAACCATCTCTATAAAATAATATACTCCATTTATTATAAAATTTATACTCATACATTTATATGTAAAAGTAAGGTATAAATATCTTAATCTTTGAATATGCTTTTTAAATTAGATTTACATAAACATCACTTTTGATATACATCTGATGCTGAGTGAGAGTGCTTATCAAAGTACTCGTATCAACTAACACCTTGAAGTGACGCACACAAGTCTGGCAAGCATCGGAGTGAGGATGATCGGTTAATTTCCGAGGATCGGATAACAATGAATTCGGAAGGAGCCTTTCACGCATGTGTGACGGCTCCAGAACAATGTGGAGTGGAGTGTGAATTAATCAAAGTGTCGTTATCCGCGGGAGCTCTCCGGGAGGGGAGAATGCCCCTCTGCGTGAACTCATAATCTGCCTAAATATATATTTGTTTGTGTTTCTGCTTATAAACGGGATGCATGTTGAGAAATGACAGTACAAGAAGGTGCGAGATTCCATGATAATCTATTTCAACAGAATACATAAAACAAATCAGCCTTTTCTTTACACTTGACTAGCATCTACTGTTATATATTGAAAGAGAACTAAAGAACGTAGAGTAATAGAGAAGCAGAGAACAACTCTAGGAGAGAACTACTAGAGAAGCAGAGAACTATTCATTATAATTTACTCGTATATACAGTAAAATTAACTGATTTAGTTTAAAGTGTGGTTCATAGCAGGAGGAATTATTTTTAATGCTGGTAATTTTTTGTGATATTATGCACAAGTTAAGAAGAAGTTAAAAAAATAATGTAAATTCAGTAGGGTAACGTATACTCTTACGAGTACATCAACAAAATATTCGCTGAAAGCATTTTTCATTAGAAATCAACAATGTCATTGTTACTTTAACAATTCTTTCTTGTTAACAATTCAACTAATCACACTACTACTATTAAATTACTATTTCGTTTGTTAATTAACCCTTTCATTACGGCTCGGTTTGAATACAAACTATACTGTCAATTATAAAACTAGTATTTGAAGCATAAATGTACTTATCTGGTCTATTTTCATATATCACATTGGTTCTTGTATCCTTTAGCTATCAGATGATGCATAAAAATTATTTATTTTAAGAAAGTAGCAAAACGATATATCACGTCAACCGATGTCAATGGTCGGGGAATCTTATGACGGCATATGCCGACAAGGGATGCGAAAGGGTTAAACAGTCATACAAACAGTGGCGTAACGAAGATCAATGTTAAGCATGTCTTGTCTTATAAAAGTAGTTGAGCATAAATATATGGAATTAATAATATATTGCGTCACTAACTATTTAAGCTGACAATAATTTATTTAATTGCAAGCAATTTTAATGATCGTTTCAGTGCGCTAAATATTAATAACAACTTGTACAAAAAAATTGGACGAGCGTCAGCAGAGCGCTCCATTAGTATTAACTCGAAACAATTGCCCCGCAGATTTGCGCACTTTTTCAAAGTGCACATTCATTACTCGCACAATCACATTCTCACGCTGTGCAAACACACTTACACAAACATCCCCAAGTATTACACTTGCTCGCACAAATACCACTAAAGAATTAATTTACTAACACAAACACTCGTAAACGTTACACTTGCTTATATTCATACACTCGCTAGTGTAAAGCACATACACCGGTTGTAAGCGATATACATCCCTGTATTAACACCCCCACACTCTCAGTTGGTGTTGTTGTGTCTCACCCTCACTTAAACTCTCTCTCTCTCACACCATTGTCGCGTATTAACACACACTTGCGTCCAAAACATACAAAAATGGACACTTGCAAGTGTTGTACCTGGGCGACCAGGGGTGTATCACAGTACACAACAGAATAAAAACAAAAAACCGATACTCTGTATTAGGTGCTTTAGTAACAAGCAGAGATCAAACACCTTAACCAAAATAATGTATTTTTTTAACATAAAATATTTATATTCAATTCGTTAAATAGCAAATAAGCTGAGCGATTAAGAATATGATAATACTCTTTAATTCCATGTATCATAATAATCGATATTATTTTGATGACAATGTGTTTTTAAAGATGTAGAAAAGTAACGAATCTCATATTTGAGAAATTAAAACAGTAAGATTCAACTATATGGAATCCTTATTCAATAGTGTCCATCAAAACATATCACTACATCATAGAAGCAATTGAGATACTTTCTCTGAAAAAGTTACATGTAACTGAAACCAAGATTTCTCGTCATACTAGTCTTACATCTATTTGAATAAGTAAAAAGTGTGAAGAGATGAATTGATAATACAATATGGTTCGGTGATTGATAGTGATTTCAGGCTGTTGGTTTTGGTTCATATATGATTTATTTGTAAATCTGATATTTTAATGACAGATCAACATTCAAGCGAACAGTCATACTTCTGTACATTTAGTGTATTTCGCATAACGGTTATAGTATGGAATTTTCTTGGAATAGAAGACAGTTTTCCGGGAAGATTTTTTATTAAACGCATGACGCGTTTCGGTTGATTTTCTCGCGTCAACGTTTCTCAACCGCTGACGCAGATCGCGTAAATAAATAAACACAAAGAAGCAAGGCTTTTTTATTCGCGTAATGAAAAATCCCGAGTAATCAAATATTAATGCTCCATTCCATTGCGAGCCTTTTTTATATGTCAATCGTCATGCATTATTGGTGTGATTTTTGTACAAAAAAATCTAAGTACACACGTGTCGAGCTCATTAATGAAATTCAATATTGACGAAGCCATGTTTAATGAAAAATATTTTTTTTAGCGCTAATAACAAGTATACATAAATTAGTACCACATAGACATTTGAATTTTCATATTGATTTTTATTTCCAGCTCACCTTGTATTCCAATATAAACATTAAAGTGGATCGAAAATGTAATGCTTATAATCATTTAAATAACATAAAACTATTTTGCAATAAATTTTATAAATATTATCACATGCTTTATGACTTGAACCCGAAGTATTATGTAATCGATCAATTACATTTGTTTTAAGATGAAATGTAAGTAAATATGTAATTTTCTGAATAACATTAGTTGAACGTGTGTGTTGAATATTGTTTTATTATTTTAAACAATAACAGCAATTTTTTTTTATAGAAATCGGTTAAAAATAATGCTTTCAAAATTATTAACAATTTAATTCTGGGTGAACATTGAATCGCTCCCGAAAAGCTCAATCTGGCTTATGACAGCATCTGAATCGCGAGCCTATGATAAAATTGACGGATAGGCAGATACAATCTGATGGGAAAAAAAGCTTTTTTCGTTTAAAATCGCGCGTCGCTAAGCTCCATCGAGAGCTTTTGCCCGGGGAGGCTTCACGGGACGCCGGTTTTGAACTCACCGTAGCGCACAGCAGAAGAGTCGAGTCAAGCTGATCACTGCCACCGGAAAAACACACGACGAAAAAGCGACGTAAAGTTGTAAAATTACGTCCTTCAAAAGTTTTTTTTTCATTAACTTGGGTACAATCGTTTTTTTAACGTATTAGTGAATTAAGATATTTAACCAGATTGTTCATCCGATTCGCATAGAAAATTTGTAGAGAAATAAACTGAAATCACCAATTAATGAAATCTTAATAAAAAAGAGTCAATGGTTATTTTTTATATCAAAGCATACAGGAGACTATCGACAGACGGTGATGTATAAATCTCACCTTTAAACTGTATATGTTTCATCATTTAATGATAGTAGTTAAGCACAGTGTATGCAGTATAGATCATCTAACATCATTACACTATAGCTTGACATAAAGGATCGCCTATTTATACAGGAACTCAGTATGAATGAGTGGTGATAAAGGAGCGACTTGATTGCATCGACAAATTTGATACATAATTTGTACGTAAATTGATTATTGTGTAAAAATCGTTGCTATTTTAAGCTTTGTCGGGAATCTAAGCCACAACCAATACGTTCAACAAACACAATATACTCGTAAATAATAGTTATTAATTTATTTAGTATTTAATAGTTTGGTGTACTTTTTACGTGTTTTATATAAACCTGTATATACATTTCTATGCAATATACAACTGCCATCAATATTTTTAAAATGATCAACAGTAACATCACAAAAATAATCTCTTTAAATATTGCAGGATCTTCTTTAGATGACGTACCAATGAGAAGCTTTACTTTGCAAGTGTTTCCGCATGCGCACCTCCCGCGATACATCGCAGCCTCCCGACCAACCGGAGGCTTGTGGGGTCTATCCGTTAACCGTTATTATGCTGGAGAGCGCCCCTGAGATGACGTCTAGATAACAAGCATCCGAGCGGAAGAACCGCTCCGCCACGGCCTGCGGAGCGGAAGACCGTAACGACCCGCTATTATTTTATTATTTCTAGCTTTTTCGCGACGCTTAACTTTCAGCGAGATGCGCTTTTAATCGATTGTGGAGCTTTCAGGAGTCTTTCATGCTGAACGAGGTGAAGGTAAAATAATTGCATTTTTGCCTTGTTTGTCTTTTTTCATAATCACTATCTAGTTAATGCATATGCTATCCACAAATTAACGCCATTAGGATCTGTGATTATAAGTCATATCTGACACTAAAGATTAAAAGTATTTTCTAAGTTTAAGCAGTTACAGTATCCAAAGCATATTTTCATGTTTATTGATTAAGTTTTCCTCAAGAAGATTAGGTGACTATAATTATATATTCTGACACTCCCGATACCTGGACCAACTGATATTAACGGAAACTAATAATTATAACTATAAAATAAAAGTATCTCAATTAATAATCTAAAATAAATACATTAAAGTAATAGCTGAATAGATATCTTAGTTTGTGTAACGCTGTTTATGAGTGTTGCTTAAAAGGATTCCTTTTCTTTATAAAAGATGTGTGAGAATAAATTATTGTATTCAGTTCGTGATTTAGAGTACAATATTATTAACAATTTAAATAATATTATTTACTCTTAATATGTAAATAATAGTCATTTAAAGATGAGAGATTTACACATAATAAAATGTAATAATTAATCATTGACAGTAAAAAAAATTGAGTGGCACTCAGATATCAATTCATAAATGCAAACATGTTGTAACTTTAACGCATATGTATATGCATTTTAATAATGAAACACTTTATGCATAACAATACTAAAAATATGTGTATTGGGTGTTGTTGCATTGTATGCATTTATGAATTAATGAATTGATATTTGAGCCCCGCTTAATAATTCTAAATGTCAATGGATCAATCATTCAGTTTCAGCGTGTTGTGAATTTGTGTTGAATGGATTTTCACAGTCAAGTTTAAAGTGTCCGTTATTCACACTTTTGACAAAAATATTTATTGATGCCCGGAATAAAACGCTTTTCACTAGTATATAAATGCGCTTTATAAAATGTCATCGTTTAATAGAAATAATAAAATAATTATGTTTTTAAAATGCAGTAGAGTAATCAAAATTTAAAGTTAATTTCTTCAGAAAACATAAAAATAAAAGACAACTTTTTAGTGCCTTGAGATGTTTCGGCATCATTGAGAAGTAATACTTAAAATGAAGGAGAAACATATTGTCATTAAAAAATATATATGCAATATAAATTTAAAAAGGCTTTCATTGCTAAAGAAATTTAGATGAAATTACTTCTTGAATTAATTAAACAAAAATATAATAGACCGAAACGAAAAAATCAACATTGAATCCGTGAATCGTCTAATATTGATCGTGTCTGTACGTGAATTGTTAACAACGAGTCATTCAATAGGGAGACATCCTTCGATATTTTTTCATACGTGTAAAAACATTGATTTTCAGTTTCAGCGCTCGCAAAAAGGCCGTGTAAAAAGCTCCATCGCGATATCACAAGTCAAAGCTCCGACCCAAACAGAAGGCAACCGTGTCTGCTTGGCTGAGCAAGCTCTTCCCCTGCTGGTGGTGCTGTCAGACATATTATGTACAAGAAATCTGTTAGCATACATGACGTTAATACATAGTTTTATATGCTGAAGTACTCATATATACACAATTAATTTATTATGAATTAGTATCACATTAAGTTCGCCACACTAACAGTCACCGTTTTGGCATAGGTATGATATTGGACAAAACAAAGATGAAAGAAAAACGTTAATGAACTGAACTATAAGGTTGTAATTGAAAGTGATTATTTGCTTCAGCTAGGGAGTGAATGAAGACATAAAAAAGTTGTTAATCGTTCGGGAAGAGTCTTTTTGATATACTAGCAAACATAAAGAAACTATTTTGTTGTTGTTTATTCTATAATATCTTATAATTCATTACATGGTCAATATATTTAATCTATGAACAAATTATTCTGTAATATCTGTCAATTTTAACTGCTTAATTAAATATTTTCTCAAACTTCATTCTGATTCATTTTCATTCAAAATTGATATACCACGAATATTAAATCTTAAAAACAATTTATTTCTTGATTCTACATGCATCTATGTTCTCTAAAGTAAATAATATGAATCACACTATGAAACACATACATGTGTTAGTCGTAACATTCTCAACATTTACATACACATCACAGTCTTTTCCCATAATAGCTGTCCTATTTCAACGCCGTATAGCTCACTAAACGGTTACGACTCACTTCTAGCGCTGGTATATGAAACTCTACATCACGGCATCTACTCAAACTCTACACGACACTTCGGATCGTACAATAAAGTATCAATTCTCACAGCCTGGCAGCACTCAGCTGCGGCGTAGCGAGTACCAGCCATTGCTACGCCGTAGACGCCTGAATCCGCGGATGAGCTACGCAGACATAAGCTCGTAGCCCGGTTGCCATGGAGACGGCTAATCGAGCCGAGAGCTTCAGCGAGCCACCCGGCGCGGGAGACTGACGCGACGAAAAATCCACCGCTCGTCTCTTTTTTGTGTGTGTTTTTGTAGCTTTTATCGCATTTTTTGCCCCGCCGAGTTTCCGATACAGGGCCGCGGGTAACGCTACTGAAATATGCACGGATGCATATTATATTGTCTTGATGGGGCGGTTTGAATATGCTATCTGTCTGGCCGGAGGAGCGTGTTGATTCAAACTGTTAATAAGTAAAACCTTTTGAGGAACTTTCAGCCAATCACCTGACATTTGCTCACAATTCAACATTACTAACATCTGCAATACAACTGAAATATGTAATTTTTCGAGATCTGTTTACCAGATTCTTATAATAAAACTATTATTTTACTTAAAACAAGCAACATAGTCGTCTTTTCTCCATATATGATTTGTCATTATAATGAAGGAATGCTGACTAGATAACATTCAAAGGAATATGTTAATATGGGGAGCATATTTTTAACTTAAATATAGATTTGACTAAGAACTCTGGCTGTAGCCACATGCTAGAATACAATTGTCATAAACAATAATCTTTAGTGTATAGACAATTCAAATCTCAAAAATTTTCATTTTATGTGTTGAGCACCAAGTTTTGGAAAACAAATTTCAACAAATTTCACAATTGTCAGAAGCTGTTGTGTTGGAGGACTTCAAAAATAAACGCAAGGAGGCCACGTGATTACATCTATGTTTATATAAAAAAAACATTTAATTCATATTCCGTTTTTTATATTATTTGCACCGTTGGCATCATCCCTGGCAGATGGTGCTTGCTCCTCCAGAGCTTGGCAAACAGGTGCTCGATGTGAGTGACGTTAAATGAATTTCGGCCTAATGAACGCTTAATGCCCGTGCGGTCCTCTTTTTTATATTTTCGCGACTGGCAATTTTCCGAAACTCCCCCTGAAATCCCGACGAGGGTTTGGGGAGATTGACAGCTTCCTGGTGTTACCATCCCCATTATAAATAAATCTTCCTCGAAAAAAAAAATCTTTTTTAATAAACGTATGTGCCAGTAAACATTTTTAGCGTCAGTAATTATATTATCGATTTTTTTTAAAGTTTTTTTTCCAACTCAATAAGCATGAATGATTACAGCGATATTATTTTACATTTTTTAAATCAACAAATTATATAAATACTTACATTCCTTTGGTGAGTATACAACTGACTTTGTAGTCTAATAATTAATCTGGTATGCAAGATGAAGATACTCTCTAAATGCATTATTAAGACATGTGACATCCTTTAAAATTCAAGATCTCTATTAGTCAATAAAAATCAAACAATAAATACACAACGATTTCCTTAACCTTTGTAATCTTATTTAAAACATATTTTTGTTTTGTTTTCAGCAGTAGGTGAAATTTTCTATTTTATGATGTGAATAGCTTATTTTTTGAAATACATATGCCAAAATATAATAAAATTATTATCTATGAAATAAAACCGAAGGGTGATTTAAGGTGGCATTAAGGTTGCTTTTGTGGTTTCTTATATGATATTATTTATAAATCTTTCATTAAATAACCGTAATCAAAACATCAAAATAAACAATATATATATTGCATTACATATATTATAACCAAACAATATATTATTAAAATAAGAAAAAATGATGCAATTCCATGTACAGTTTTTTTTTTTAAATCTATGTTCACTTTGGGTAAATATCAGTTATTATGCACTCTAAGTTACTTATTATAGCGTCATAAATATCTCATGAAGTTTTACTGGACAGTAAGTAATAATACCATAGTTTAATTGAATAAGTACGAGTATATGAGTGTAAAGCATTAAAATAAACAAGCATTATTTATATTCATAGAACTTTGAAAGCAATTCGTAATATTAATTTTCATTATTGTCTATAATGTGAATCATATTGAGTAACTTTATCTAAAATAAATTAAGCAAGGTTCTGTACATACTGTATTAAACTATTTTGACATTTTAAAGCTTATTTTTGTTTTTACTAAGAATATTTTTTAACATTCTTGATTTTTTAATAAACAATACGCAATTTATAGGTATAACCGTATTTACATTACATTAAAAAAAACACCTTTAATACCATAACATATGAAAAAAAAAAACAATTAACTAGAAAAAAATAAACGATGAATGTGTAGATTTATTGCTTCATCTACAAAAAGCATAAAATTTACTCTTAAATGCTTAATTTTTTAAAAAATTATTGACTTAAAATTAAAAAAATATATCGGTTGGAATCTTCATGTCCATCATTACATCTTTTTTGATTAAATTTTTGAATGAAAGATCATACGACATGCTATTTGGTAGAGATCTGCACATGTAACTATTCTTATTTTATTTGTACTTTAAAACCATGAACAGTATAGCCTGCGTTGTCTTATTTCTTTCAAATAATTACTTGAAGTATTCCATGTAAAAATAAAAAAAATAAAATTGCGTTGGTTTAATAACGTACACGAATAATATTTATATCACAAAAAACTAGCGTAAAATATATTGAATTCACACATTTTTGTCAAGTTCAAGTTTCTAGAGTGCATAACATAGTAAATTGAAATGTATTTCGGGAAGTTAACAAATTGCAGTTGGCGAAAGAATTTATTTGTGGTAGCTACATTTTGGGATCAGATTCAGCATATACTCGTAGATGGAAAAACTATCTTTCTAATTCAACATGATAATAATTCAATGGTGTTCTGTTGCATACTATGCATATGTATATACCCGTACTATTTGTTCGCGTAAATCGCGCTTGTAATGCAAGCATAACCGTTTTGCATTTACGCAAGTAGCCTTGTCCGGGCGCCATAACGTTAAAAGTTAAACTACGTGCACTAACGCACAGTTTACGGTCGGAGCTAAAAGCGATCACAGCCTCACAATAATTACTCAGCTCACCGATTCCAGGGCCGAACTAGGCGCAATATTTAATGCCTGTTAATTGGAACAATTAGCTAAATGACAAGTGTTGCAGAGCACAACCATAAAATGTTGGGTTTGACAGCCTGCATTTTCATATCAATTGATTTACGAGTATATTACACTTTGCATTAGACAAATTTATGATATTGATGGAAAATCACCATTTTACAGATTGAAGCAGATTGGAATTCAAAACGTCTATAAGTTGTAATTAGTGTCAGAACGTTGAATGAGATGAGGACTATGACGGTTGATAGAGCTTTGTTGTGACAGTTTTCGACGACCTTATACTTGTGATGATGAAGATGAATGAGACGGTTATTACATTGTAGTAAGTTAAATTTAAATATTTTCATCTCTTTAATGACGTGCGAGTTTACTTGTTTATTGCAAATAAATAAAATTAAAGGTCATTGCTTAAACTGCCTTAGGCAGTTTAAGCCATACAACAATAAAAAATAGCAAAATCATCTTTTTGAAATAAGAAAATGAATGTATAAATTTCAAATATTTTGCTAGCTTACTCAAAAATTAACTTTAAGGACTTATGCATTTGCAGAATGATAAGGGTATGATAACATGATTAATTGAAAATGGTGAGGTAAATGAGTGGTCAAGTCAGCATGCGGGGAAGAGTCAAAGTTAATGTGTTTCGGATACTGCGATAGAGCATAAAACAGCTGCATTTTCTCTACACCTTCGTATTCTTGCCAATTTAGGTTAATTGCTTACTGCAGATGGGGAGCAAATATGAAAGAGAATTAAGAAGAATTAGATGGTTAGAAAGTTTTAAAAATAAAATTTAAAATGATATAATAGGATCGATCAGTTTCGACCCTGCGAAAAATGAATAACAATGCCGCGGTATCGGTCGCGGTCCGGCACGTGGGCCTAACTGCCCAGGCGGCCCCGCCCGACAGCGATCACGGGCCGCAAATCGCTTTCAGGCGGTTCGTACCGTGGACCGCCGCTTTGGAAAACCGTCGGAAAATGCGAAAATTTCCACTAATTTAATAACCGGGTGGTCGGCGATTATGCGCTACACCCTACCGTGTTATTTTGACACTCGCTCTCTCTGTCTCTCGCATTGGTTGAATTTCGTTTTCAAAATAATGGGCGGTCGTGTGACCGAAGGTGGTTGCCTTTACGCGTCGGTTTTGTGTTTTCGGGTAATCTAAAGCGGAAAATTGTACGCAATAGTCCCTTGTTTCACAATCATTTGTATTTTGAGCAAAATGATAACTGACCTTAACTGAAGTCGATTTGAACTGTAAAAATGTATATTATTAATGGTATAAATACACCATCTTTCGCGGTTCAAATCCCACGACTGCCGATATTTTTTCTGAATGAATTGATGCGTATAAAATTTTATATATAATTGTATGGGTATATTTAATTACTAAAGAAAACCGTTTATGACTTTGAATTTAATTTCTGATTATTCAAATATAAAATTAAAAATAAATGATTTGTTTTGTATTTTTACGCATCCTCTTTTTAATATTAAAACACATTTACGATTGTAATAAATTATTTAATTCAACAATTTTTTTTTCAATATAATCTTGATCATATATATTTCAGATTGTGTCATTAAGCTCGTTAAATAAATCAATAAAACATTTAAATATAAACAAAGTATTGGGGTATTGTTAGCAATTAACCTGCTGGCCAACATTTGTGTGTACTATTTTGTTGGCTACATAGTTGCGTTACTTGCACTTCGTTGCAATATCGTAGTGTAGATTGCATATTATTGTACGACAACATATTATGATAATTGTCATAATCAATATACCTGTCACTGGCTCTCGTACATGTTAAAATATAGGGCACTCAAACATAAACTATTATGCATTGTACAAATAAACAATGGGTATCACACAAGTGATCTGCGAATCTTTTAATGGCATTTTTAATGTTATTTAATGATTATGCTAATTTAAGCTTAACCCTCTTGTTTTCTACTTGGTTGAGTACCATTTTATATACAAAAATTTATTGAAAATCTTTGACAAACATTTATATTAATAAGACCAAAAAAAATCCTTACCACTATACGACAAAAAGAGTAATTTTAAAGGTTATATTTGTCAAATTAATAATAATTACCAATATACTCATAGTACAAAGTATTTACTCAGCATTTCATAAAAAAAAATTTAATGTGTCAGTTTTGTTTTGTGTTTTTGTAAGTAACATTGTATGCGTTATAACATAAATACGATCTCTCTATATATGGTTAATGTCCAGTGACCTCGCTGGTAAACAAGAGTCTCCCCATAAATATCTTCGCATTTAAATACAACATTAAGGTATTAATTGATTAACTTATTTACAGAGTGATTCCAGTGGAACTTGTATATTGGTGTTATAAAGTACACAGCATAATGACTTAATGTTGACATTATTGACTGCGTAGCTTGGTTATTACCTAATTAATAAACATCACAACTCACCATTGATTCGCATCAATAAGGATTGTAAGATGCATAATTGTCAACTGTTAATGAGTGTTTAATGCAAATGCACGCGAGAGACTATCGAGTACTTGATTAAGGAAAAGCCTTGATTCCATTCAATTAGTGATTACTAAACAATGCATTCCTTACTGCACTGTGTCATCGGTTCACAGCGCGGCGCTTGGGCGAGATCCATGAATAGAAATTTGCAATTTCACACGGTGTTGAACTTTTATATCACCATCCTGTGATATGTAGCATTATTTATGATTCAGTCGTCTCACGCCAACCAGTATCTGAATTATGATAATGCAAGGTGCATTTATTTTTGAAGTGTGTGACACGCTGGATGATATTTTCAGAAATCTCTCTCAGAAAAGAGTAAGAATTACACATAGGACATCTTAAATATTTATTTTTAAATAGGTAGTTTCATGTTTCTACAAGATCATTTATTTACGACCTTAATGCATTCCGCAGTAATAATAAGTCAATATCTTACTAAATATTTAAGCTTAAATAATTTTAATAAGGGCACAATTTACAAAAAAAAGAGTATCAACAAAAGTTGTCTGCCAACAATTTGATAGGGGAACTTATTCTTAATTTCGTCATCCAATTTCGATATTAATTATATAAATATAAAAGTTACAAAAAATTACATTTTTATTTAAAACATTGATTCCTAAATGTTGACACAAATAATTTAATTGAAGTGTGCTTAAAACGTAATAAATACATGTTCATACAGCGTGCCTATTGAAAGAAGCCTCTTGAAGATTGATTTCAAACCCATAAAAGTGGAATGACCGTGTAAAGGGACACTGACTGTCAATTTTGGACCTTTCTCTTGTTTCATCCGTAGATCTTCTCGTATCACTTTTCTGGTGACATGAAATAAAATACATGTCGCATAGAAGTGACTAGAAAAAAATAGCATTTGTCTCCATTTTGTCTACATGTAACACGATACCGTCATTCGTCAAACATCCTGGCGGACCATTTGAAGCGGACCCGGTATATTATATACCTTCGGCATTAACAACTGGCGGGAAAAGGTCACCTAGACGAGAAATTTTAAATTCTCGTACCGCTAACTGGTTTACATCAAGAACACAGCTTACGTACATGTGATATCAAATTTTAAAATGATACTATGTTACGGATACTTGTATATTTTGTGCGCCATGTTTAAAGGCACCTAAATTGGTGAGAACAAAGAACAAAAATATCAAGGTTCTAGATGCTTTGTAAAGCTACGCAAAAAAGAAAAAATATTTTTGTCTTGTTTGTATAATTTTAAATTGCATATGGTACCACAAAATTGATAAAATTAAAGACAAATTTAAATTTAAAAATATATAAAGGTAATCACTTTGGATAATGAACTAGGTAACGTATTTATAGATGTTTGTAAGGTTTTATATTGTTTAGGTGTGTATAGACAAGAAGTAATATTATATACATAAAAAGCATTTATTTGTATAAAAAAAGAGGCATTTCAAATTGATGTCATAATAGTGATCGGTTAATAAAAGCAGGCATTTAAACCCTTAAAGCGTTATTTTTTCAAAATACAAAAACTTACATGGCGCCTGACGTAGGGACGTACTCGTAAATTGTTATATGAACAAAAAACCGTAGTGGAACAATAATAGGATCACTTCAGTTAATACAGGGATCCCCAAATAACATTGGCAGTGGAAATATATTGAATTTTAAACTATAAAAACATGATTATATTTTTATTTAATATATTTAAGTGACCATCATGAATTACGAATCATTATGATTAAATAATAAAGACAAAAACACTACTATATCATGATTTGAATTACTCGCAATATCTAATACATCTTACATTCAGTGAATTGTATTGATCAATGTGAGGCTGAACATCACTGTGAAATCTAGATATTTTTCTCTTAAATACTTAAGTTAGTGTTCTTAACAGTATTGTTAATCATATTTTCGGTAAGAAATTACAATTGATATATTTTCATCTCTATCTTACAACAAAATGAGCCAAAAAAAACAATGAATAATGAAATACTGTAAATTTATATAGAAAAAACTATGACGTAATATTTGCATCTTTTGTGACATTTTTATTCGAAGCTTTAATGTTGTTCCACAAACGTAAAAGATCTTTTAGTCCCCCATTTGGGAAGCGCTTCCTTAGACAGTTTTATTGCTGTATTATATTCAGGATTGCCTGGCTCTGGGCCCCGAAGGCGCACTAAGCGATAAGCCATACATCCAAGGATGGTAGACAATGGCAGTTGGCAAACATCGAGGGTGTGAGATATCTTCGTATGTAATAGCCACCTTGGGCCTTACCGAGGGGACTCTTTTATTTTACATATAAACGCATAAATGACACAAGAACACCCAAAGTGGACTTTTAACCATCTAATAGGTTTTATGACGTTCATTAAGAACGCTGGACTCTACATTATTACTTCAAAATTATCAGTGATATTGGTATAAATGGTTTTGAGATGATTTTGAATATTTATTCGCAACTGAAGATTGAAGTAAATAAAGCATTTTTTTAAGCTTTCAAGCTCACTATTGCGCAGTTAAATGAAAACTCGTTACTCTCAAAGATAAAATTTCTGCAAATAAATTTAAAATAGCTCAAGACAACTTGATTTGAGGAAATATTTTTTGAATAATAAGAACTTTAAAGCAAAGAGGAAAAAATACTTTCACTAATTATCGTAAGGCATAATCTAAGTAATATTTACTTTTTTTTTCACATTTATTTAAGTGAAACATCGATAGTCCAAATGTGTTATTATAATTACTTATTATGAGTAGACAAAAGTTACTTGTTCATGAGTATCCCACTAACAAATTGCTTTTATTTTAAATAGTCTGTGATCTACAAGTATCTATTACATAGTTGACAGTTAAATATTTTACATACAGCGCTTAAACATATTTTGATTGTTAGGCGTCATATAATTCATATGTTAGACAAATTATTTTTGGTATATCAGTATTCTCCAGTATGTGTCGATTGTTGGCATAAAAAATCAAAGGCGTTATTCAGAACTTAGCGTCGGCGTCTTTGAAAGCCATCGAGTATACTAATGTGGTAGAATGCAAGCAGGGATCCTCCAGCGACTGGCAGGAAGGCGCCTCAGGTGACGTGTGGAAATAATAAAGAATCAATTAAGAGATGGCGCGACCTTATCGCCCATGGATCGTTTGGCCCGTAGGGACAGGTGAACAAGAGCCCTGCTGAGCCAGGAGTCCACTACTACAGAAAAGGCTATATATTGGGCGTTAGTGCTGCACCAGTTTTATATTTAAACCGAAAATATCCAATCAATTTAACACTTTAATCAATCTCCTTTATATTCTTTATATCGTTTACACATACATTGTTTTTATGTTTGTATGAGCTGTCATACCGTTTATTTGATTGCGATAAAACTATGTCGTAAAAACTATGAAATGTTTATTGACAGTTACTTTGAATATGGGAAATATATTATATTATTATCTTTGACTTGTCTTGTGAAATTTCACAATTATGTTATCAAATTTAATCTCAATGTAAATTCTACAGCTTTTATCAACAATGCATATTGATCGTAAACTGACAACCTTTGTGATAACTCTTGTATATTAGTACGTAGCTCATAATGCTATGCAATTCACTCAAATTTATTTCATTACCATGAAATATTATATTTGTAATCATTTTGCATAGTAACATTATGTTTACCGATCAATTTATGAAGATGAAAACGTTAATACAGTTTAAAGTGATAGGAATGATCATTTGCTATATGATTATCTTATGGCATATGTAAATGACGAATATTGTATTTTTTATGTCATAAGCGAGTATATAAGTACTTTAATAGGTGTAAATTATGTAGTGTAAAAGCTCCCGGAAAGGTTTCAAAGCTCTGCTCAAAGGCGTGAGAGGAGCACAGTTTGGAGAACCTATTTACCTTTTCTCGGTTACGTTCAGCGACTCACCAAGCATCGCCAGTCAGTGTCACCTCGGATATCGTTCAACCGCCTCAAAAAAATAGAAAAAAGCTCACAGGTTGTAGAATACAACTCCTTTTTTTTTTGGTATAATGACTCGGGAAGGAAAGACTAGACGCTGGCATATTAAAGAGAAGTGACACGACAGTCTTCTCTTTAATATCCTCAGATACGAGCGTTTTTAGAGTCCCTACATTTACGAGTGTTTTCGTAAAATGTATGATAATAGTATGGATTAAAATCTTATATTATTATGTAATAAATATTCCAAGTGCTTTTTTATATGACAAACATTTTAAGGAGTATATGCTCTTATAGTTTTGACCTAAGAAATTAAAATTCTAAAAAAAAGGTCGGTGAATTAATTTCTTTAATTTGTCTTAATATTTTCTTGCACTTGTAACTTTGATATCTCAAACGGAATCATTGATCATCTAATCATCAACGTTTTATAAGACATAACAATTTTTCTACAATTTTATGAAAAAAGGATTGTGTTATCTTAGATAAAAAGTAAACATTTCATATAATGAGCATTTGATACAATAATCAATAGTAGTCCAATATAGATGATAAGTAAAAATGGAATTATTTTAATGTTTTAGACATATTTTATATCAAATGTATTAATCATATTGTGGTACGTGAATTGCATTGTTAAAAAAATACGTTATTATCTTTAATTGCGAATTGTAGTTCCCCTGCCAACAGCAGTCATAAATTGCATTTGCAAGGAAGAATGATCACAGACCGAGTCTCTCATAGAAATTCGTTAACATTCATTCGAGGCTCTCGCGATATTTTAATGGAAATAAACTGCCTCGAGGCTGGCGGTGCAAAGCGTCGCTTCCTCGACCTTTTAATTTTTAAGTGAAGTGCTAGACAAAAGTTCTCCCGCATCCTCCCCGGTAATAGGCACACCGCCACCGGTGACAGTGGAGCGAATGCGCCTCGAGCCTTTTCATTTACAGGTATCGCGCTCGTTACGAGAGAAAAACCACTTTAAACGACTCGCTGACGCAATTAAAATAAATCGAAAATAAAACGGAAAAAAAAGTATGAAAACTCTACGTGACGATATAAAAAAGAGCTTTCGATTGCGACAATAGTGCTTTAACGGGACCGTCTTTAAAAACTAATATCGAATTTTCAATACATAAACTCCGTGAAATATTATAACAAATAAAACATCCATTTTTAGCATAATAATTGATATATTTTGTGCATATTTTCTTTGGCAATTAGGTTCATTTTTTAATTCAACAATACCTACCATTGATGAAATTCTCAAGCAAGAAAATAATCTTAAGGTATTATTTTTATATAGCTGTACAAAAAAAAACATAAAAATAGTATTTTTAAAATATAGTGAGCCCTAGACGGAAGTATTTACCACAAACCAATCCACCGGATTGATACTACAAATAAGAAGTGAGCCAATGACATTCAAATAAAATAGTTACGAAAATCTTTAAATTTTTTGTAATATTTTCAAATGCAAAAAAGTACAGAAATCCATAAAAAAATAAAACGTATATATTTAAAAAATATTTGTTAAAAAATGTTTTTTCTTGTTTTTCATAGTTCGCATTTTGATATACATTAAATACTATTTGTTCTGTAATATTTTTCCGTTGCATTGAATATCACGAGGAAGATATTTTTTTGTGTGTATGCCTTTGCTTCGAACAAGCTGATTCATTTTCATTAATGCCAACGGACGTTTGAATATCCCAGTTGGATTTGCAGAACTTAGAGTTATTATTCATTTTATGCACTGCCCATACTACCAATAAAAAAATGAGTTTTTTTTAACATCAGAAAAAGCCTTGCACAGGGACGGTGATCCATCTATGTCATCAGCCTATATTTTTTGAATTTGCAAGGATGAAAAGAAACAACAACAAAATTTTCTACTCCTATCGATTTTCCGCCTTCAAAAAATATATGAAATTCTTTTGCGCTACGTAGAATTTATTGAGTCAAAGAATATTAATTTAAGGCTCCGCAAGCAACTTGCCAAAACATTTGCTTGGAGCATCATGTTGTACGGCTGTGAGACATAGTGCTTATCTGAAAGTGATAAAAAAATGTCTAGAGGCCTTTGAGATGTGGTCATACTAGAATTCTCGGAATTTCCTCGAGAGACCACGTCACGAACAATGAGATTCTCAGGATAATCAAGGAAGATAGGCTCCTAATAAGAACCATCTCAGAGAGGCGAGCCCGATGGATCGGTCACGCCATGCGCCACGATGGTCTTCTTCACGACATTGTGAAGGGGATGGTTGAGGATAGAAGCTGTAGAAGGCGCCTTAGACGGGAATATTTGCAGCAAGTGTTCGATAGGATTGCGGAGGACAGAGAGGAATGAAGATCGAGATGCAAGATTATGTTGCTGCAAACCAATCCACCGGATTGATACTACGAAGAAGAAGAATTTATTAATTGCGAAAGCGGTTCATTAAAACAACTATTGCTCATCGCAACAATTGATATTCAGATTATCGTTGTAATGTTTATATAATGACACATTATTCATGTGAACAATGTGTTGATCCTCTCTTTACGGTAAAGAGTTGATTAGCAATCATGTTAACAGCCGTGGTGAGTCCACAGCCAGCGGTGTTGCCAGGATCGCAGGTCACAGAACGACCGCTCACATTGTTTTGTGCAAAATTAATGAGACGATTAAATGGCGGAATGGCAGCATCGATTCGCTTCGGAATTATGCACAAGACGAACGAAATCGATGCCCACCGGACAATAAAACGACGAAGAACATGTAAAAACATTGCAATATCGTAGAGAGGGACTAACTAATTAGATAATACGATAAATAACATTTATAAAGTAAGAATCCGAGGTCATAATTTTATTTTATAGCTAATGATAATGACAGTTAAGTGCATAATTATCTAAGTTTATGTATATACAAAACCCTTCAATCGGTCATTATAATATTTTTGTACTTTTTTTATGTAAGCACATACAGGAGAATACCGACAGAAGGTGATAGTAATTCTGAAGACTCATCTGTGGAATTCTATGACGCTTACCATGGTGCATATGGCTAAGCGTGGAGTGTTGATCCGCCAACGTCATAGACTAAAGCCCGAGATTCATGCTTCATCCTTATTATTACAGGAATTTACTATGAATGGGTGGTCTTCACGGGACGACTTCCGTTTACCGAAATTTTTAATTAATAGGCTATGACTGGCATTTTACGGGTGAGGGATCAAATTCACACCAACCGGGAGTATTTTAGAGCTCATAAATTTATTAAAAATCCTTTGTTTTTTTTAATCTCCGTCGGGGATCGATCCCACGACATTTGGCTTGCAAAGCAAATGATTATACCATTGAGCTATACCCGCCGGCCAATGTAGTGTAGTAAAAATATTACTAGTAATTAGTACGATTTGAAAGCCTCTTTTAATAATCATATTTAACTGAAAATCACGTATAACAATGTGTGCCATTTATATGTTAGGTAGAAAATTTAAAAATTTACCAACTTGAAAATATTCTGATTAGTAATAAAATTGTTTATGATCACAGTTATTTAAGAGTGGGAAAGTATTAAAAGATGAATGCATGCTTTGTGAATTGCATTACAGTTTTTTTTTTTGGTATGAGTAATTGGGAAATTTTCACATACTTGAAATAGTTTGTGCGTCGCATTAGCCTTTTTTAATGGCGTATAAAATATTTAGAAGAGAATACTTCAGTGTACGGTATATTGTACAATTGGTAGGTGAATAAAAAACTTATAAATTATTCAGAAACATTTAAATACCTCGAGCAGACGTAATAAAATATAAAAAAGTAATAAAAAATACATTAAGACCAAAGTTAAATAATTATTTACAAAACCTTTCTTTGCTTTATTTTGCGTAGGCACATAATATTAAAAGCAAAATATGCTTATTAAAATTCTTGCTCAAAAACTTTACTTTAATTACTCCAATATACAAATGTATTCCCATAAAATGGCCATAAAAATACTTATGCCACTCGACTTTAATCGGCATTCTGAGTATTTATTGCTTTTTTTATTCATTCACGTATCGGATACGTTACTCTTTCGTTTATCAGGTTTTTTTATTAGTAATAGCGCATGTTGTTAATTCTAATAGTTTACAGAGGTATTAGGTATAATTACGCCTATTTTTAAAATCTACCAGGTGATATAAATAGTGAATCTCAAATTTGTCTAACATTAAATTCAAAAGACTCTCAACACTTTAATTCCGAGGCTAAAAACGTTTCGCATATTAATTGATATCGTCTATATATTCTAGATTCATTATTTTTTATCGATGACTATTATACAATGTGTGAAAAAAACTATTGTAGATCTATATCAAAAATTTTGAGGTTAACATGAAAATAATTTCATAATATAGGTACATTTCCTAACAAAGTGAACTGCGAGTAACTTCCTTACAAAAGCGTTGTTAACTCCTTACTTGGCTAATTTATGCCTTGATAATTAAAAATGCATGATTAACTTTTAAAATTATACACAAAACTCCATAATATTTTGTTAATTTAATTAAATAATACGTAATACTAACTTATAGAGGCTGAACACATACGTGAATTGTTAAGCGTAATCAAGAAAAACTAACTTTAATAATTACCATCCCTGTTTGTTATCCTTGCTTACATTTGTTTTAGCAATTGAGTAGTCATCTGAATTTAATCACTCGCTATTCATTATTAATGTTTTAAAAACAAAAATATTGCAAAGCCACGGTTGGCTTCAACATCTGTTCGCGTTATTTTTAATACCATGTTGGACCTATCGCAGCCTGTCCGATACAAAGTTCTCCGTTTAATAAAAAAACATAATTAATTAATGTAATTGATTAGAATTTAAATTGGAAGTCAAGACTCAACAAAATGGCATGAACCGGCCGCCCACGAAGAGCTTATCGAAACAGAACTCGGAATATTGCAAATTTAGAGGTCACGCACGTATTGAGTTATACAATTTCGTACTGAGATGTAAGTAATATCGTACACAAACACACGATGCGATTATCGACACTGTCGACCTTGTGGCCACGTGATGTGACATTAGCACAGTAAAATTTGACTTACTCAAATGACAAACTGTCTGTTTTCAAATAAAAACACATTGTGTTGCTTTGATTTTGAACCATGAAAATACAGAGTATCCACAACCAATTGGCAAAAAATTTTAAATTCATTACTAGTCAAAAGCTGGCAAAATATATCATTTAAACGTATCAACGTATTTGAATCTCTTGTCATTTGAGTCAAAAGAACGTCCTTAACAATATTATGCTTGCATTAATTACTTAGTTTTTATTAATGTGATGTATGATGGATTCACTGTTCACGATAGGATTACATAAGTCACTCTAAATCCACATAAATCCTTGTATTTGCAGAATCGCAAATCGGTGATTCCAACATTGATGACACTAAAAAGAGCTATCGATTATTTTTACTGCAACCGTGGCTCGAGTCGGTAATTCGCAATGTACAATGCGCACAATAGGATTACCACTGTCTCAACAAGATCCATACTAATCCACGTATAGTGTTTGAGCGATATAGATTACTTAGTCAACATGTTACTCAATAATCTATCGGTGTTTGATATATGTTTATTACACTTGGAAACAAGCATAAGCCACAAAATTCCGCATAAGTGCATTACATAATTAAATAGAAAAAATGTGCATGTAATGAAAGAATACACAGTATTGAAATCAATACTATACGAGTATAGTATACCTGTATACATATTTCACATGGAATTCACTTTAAGTTAAATTTTTAATTTTTTTAGCACAATATAATTTCATTATAAATCTGTAATTCATCACATAAATTCTATAAAAAGTTAAAAAGGTGTATTATTCTTACTGGAGTCATTTTATATGATTTATATTTATATTGTTATATATATATATATAATGCCTTGTGGGCTAACGTGTAGAACGTCCGTTTTAAAACCATTCCGTTTCACCGTTAAATGACAGTTAAGAATTTATTTTAACGAGTAATATTAAGCTACCTGGTCGTGATGTAATATGACGGTATTTTCGGAACCATGGTAAAGTACGACATGTTGCTTTAACTTTGGAAACTGCACTTATACTGAATCATGTTTTAGTATAATTATTTTTGCATGCAAATCATTGCACACAATTTAATCATTCAATAATAATATATGTTTTGATTTATATAATAATTTGTTTAGAACTCTACAAGCAAGGGCAACAGCTGATATGAATATGTTTCAAAGATATTATTCTCACAAAGTCTATAAAAATTATTCACACTACACGTAAATAATAGTTTTCATTTTTTAAATTTATTGTTGTATCTGTTATTTAATTGAACATGCACACTAATATCATCGTTTCTAGTAATTTTAATTATCTGTTCAAAGTTTTTTTTTCAACACTTACGATCCATTCAAAACTAAATCAACACAATTTTAATATGTGATTATTAAAATATGTTATTTCATATTAATTTATGTATACAATTTGATGCAGACTTTACAATTACACCGTAACTTCATCTTATGTCACGAACGGTACTGAGCTACAAAAAATGACAAACATCGTAGAATACATAGATAAGTTTTCATTAGCATATATTGACAGATAACAATGCAATAAAAAAAGTTGTTTAGTGAAATACAAATTTGATTGACACAATTTCGTACAGTGATTTTGTGTAAATGTTTTTAATGACCCAAAGCTCCTTTCGTATTTCTAAGATAGCGATTTAACTGTTTTTATTAATTACAAAAATAAATCTATTAGTTGTAAATGTTTATTGCTTATTACATTCGGTGTTGTATGTTATTTATATCGATAATTTAAGAGGATAAGGATTCTTAGTAATATATTATAAGGAAAAAATGCGAAACGATATAATTAAATACGTTAATTATACATACACAATGAATGATACTTTAAAACACTAAATTAAAGTTTATACAATACTTATTTTCTTTTGTTTTACAAACTACACGTTAGTATATAATATCACTGTGTCTTTCTCCCAACTTCATACTTTCTACTGGTATTAAAATGCTTCGAAACAGCATGTAATCGTTTATCACATGGTCGATTTAAATACATGAATTCTTACTCTTAAAAAATGCCATCAAACAGCAAAATTTAAGAACATATTTTCACACATTTTATTTAAATGCTTACATATTTAAGTATATGTTATTAAGTAACGAATCTAATCCTCAAAATTCACAGAATGTGTAAATGTACTCGCTGAGACATCAAAATGCATATCTTGAATGGGATGACAGAAAATAAAGTATTTATATGTTTATGTTCTCGGAATGACCATATGGCCTAAATTGGGGGTGGAAAAACTGTGACAAAGATATATTGAGCGCATGAATTACTCGTCACCCTGTATACTTTAGTAAGTACAGACGCGGGCCACACACGTTTTTTCGTGTCAAAGGCTATCCAAGAGTTTCTATCTAGTAAGAATAATTTTGTAAGACGAAATCACAGCTCATACAATTATAATAAATGTATGACACAAAATTGGGGATTCGCCTTATCTAAGAGAATGTGATAATAAGTGAACTGGACTTGCATTTTCATATGATTGCAATAGTTAGGTTAATATAAAACAGCGTATCACTGAATAATATATTGCTGTTAAATCACAGGTTAACAATGTAAATGTAGGTAGACACTTAATTGGATTATTGTTAGTGCGACAATGAAAGAGGTGAAATAATCGCATTCAAGAATAATCTCGGTGTAATAAATGTTTAAAATAATTTCTCTTAATTATGGATCAATTAAAAAAAAAACTGTCGTTTTGCTTTAAATTTTAAACAGCTTAACTAAAAAAACATATATTATTAGGTTCTCATTTTACACTTATGATTCCCATGGCTGTAAGATTTTTATTATTGAATAAGAAATAACATTGACATAGTGACCTTTTTTGATCCTTTACATTTCGCATTCAGTTTCAAGATGCTATTTTAATGATGTCTTTTTTCATCTAACAATAGATTTATTAATAACAAGCCCAACTCTTTCATTTCTCAAAAATTGTCTCAAAGTCCATAACAACACCGAATATATATAGATATATAAGTTGATCACCTAAATTATAAATAATGGTCATCATTCAATTTATTTTACATTACACTATCATTCAACTAAACCACCGCCCATACCACCCACTAGTGGGTGATACGGGCTTCCGTGGTGGGAGATAGGCGATTTTTGTAGATTTTCAAATCTCCTAAATTCCTTCTAGAATTTTTTCCACCCATATAAAAAATAGGCTAAAGTGGGCGCTAGGCATAAAAAGGTTGACGACCCCTGAACTAAAATAATGATATGTAAATTTACTTTTTTACTTTTTTGTATCACATGCGATTCGTAGAAGGTATACGATGTATATACTGAAACAATCAATACTTGTGTATGGAGCCAACGACTAAAGTATAAAACATAATTTTATCAAAATATTATACTACAATTTAGTTTAAGTTTATACTGTTGGAGAAGGTGACGTAGAAGTGGTTGCAATGGTGTGAGCGCCGATGAACAAGTCGATGAGCTAAGGTTGCTGATCACGTGCCACAAAACTACCAAAAATGGTTGTTTAACGCGGGTGTCGGCTGGTTGCTCGCCGTGCATGATAAGCATGCCACACCCGGCATGGAAGGAGTCGGCCACCGGTGGACGAGATGCTCTTCATCCATATTATGATCCCCATCCTCACGTTTTTCCCATCATTTTCACAACCACTGTAACCGTCGTCATGACCGTTATTATAATCCCTAATGGGTATATCTACTAGCATTGTGGTTGTTGTCATCATCATAACAATCTTCTTTTATGGATAAGTCTATTAATGTGATTTTGTGATAATCATCGCTACACCCATCTTTGCGTATGTCAATTATTGTGATTGTGGTCACTATCATTGTAATCATAACCAATCAGAAAATATATGTAATTATGATTATGTTCATCATCTTTACAATCATTTTCCTTGAGTTTGTCTATAATTGTGATTATGTTCATAATCGTTGAAATCGTCTTTGTTAAGTATGTCTTTAATTATGATTATGTTCATCATCATTGCAATCGTCTTCCTTGAGTTTGTCTATAATTGTAATTATGTTGTTCATCATTGCAATCGTCTTCATTGATTAGATATAAAATTATGATTATGTTCATCATGGTTTCAATCGTCATTGTTAAGTTTGTCTATAATTATGCTTATGTTCATCATGGTTGCAATCGTCATTGTAAAGTATGTCTATAATTATGATTATGTTCATCATCGTTGCAATCGTCTTTGTTAAGTATGTCTAAAATTATGATTCTTTTTATCATCCTTGCAATCGTCTTCGATAAGTATATCTATAATTGTGATTATAGCCATTTTAATTGAGATAGTATTGACTAAATATTGTGTTTAACATTGTGATATATATAGAATCATTGTTGAGATCGATTTTGTTTCGTTTGCCTATAATAAGGATTCTGATCATCATCAATGTTATCGTCTCATTACGTAGGTTTATTAAAATGATTATTTATTATATATTGTCATCATAACCGTCAACATCGTCGTCATATTCATTAGCTCTTTGACAATATACATCATCATGGCTATTACTCTATTTTAACTATCGCCATGATTTTATTTATAAATACAATCCAATTTGTCATCGTCTTCACTATCAGTTTGCTTTTCAAACGTCATTTAAATAGTGGCGATTCTTCAACACCATTGCACTTTATATTATGAAAACTATTATATTCTCAATCATGAGAATTGTTATTAACATAATTGAATATATGAATCAATATTATGTTCGTGATTCTTGTCTTTGTGATCATATTTATTGATACTATGATCGTCTTAACTGTCGATATTATCGTGATCATTATTAAAATAACTAAAGCCTATCATATTTTAGCTTAATGCCGTAAGAAAAGTATTTCTACTAAATCAATGTATTTTTTTCAACCACCACAGAATCTCAGATCATTGTCTAAATATCTTAATTAGAAGTTAAAGAACAAATATTAAATAGCTTAAAATTTATACATACTCGTATACTATTCATCGCCTAATAAATATCAATTGTCAAACTCACTATTGTATCGAGTATTTTTTTTTATCAATATTTGATGTATATTTTTTGGGTTCTGTACTCCTGCCTTGGCTGCGATCGCAGGTGCGCGCGCATGGATTTACTCTATTTGCAAAGGATGTGACAGAGGTGAATAACTTATCCAACACAATGCATGCCAACATTTGTATACGTGCAAAATTACAAGCACATCCGACTTAGGCCAACGAATATGAATAATATTATTACAACCGACAGGCGCAGCAACAAGCATTCTGATTAACACTATTAATAAACACGCCATAAACGTGAATAATATCTGCCATAATATCACTTGGAAATGTCCAAAAGGAAGCAAAATCACGCCAGGGGGTGAGACAAGGATGCTCTCTGTCGCCTGTACTCTTCAACGTATACATACAAAATGCAATTAATAACATCAGGGAAAAAATGGGCCATAGAGAGGGGGTTAAAATACATGGCCAAAAGATTGATATGATAAGGTTTGCTGACGACATTGCTCTGATTGCTGAAACTGAAGATAAACTCACGGAAGCGCTGACATCCATGGAAAACATATTTAATTCCAACTACAACATGAAGATAAACAGCACAAAAACCAAAGTCATGAAAGTAAGCCGCAATGAGCAGCAGAAAATTAACATATCAATGCTAGGAGTACCCTAAAAAGATGCAAAAGAATTTGTATACCTTGGAAGTACAATCACCTGGGATGGCAGAACAAAAAGAGAAGTCAACAGTCGAACACATCAAGCAAGGCTAGCTTTCAATAAAAAGCCAAAATTCTTGAGTCAAAGAATATTTCTTTAGGGCTCCGCAAGCAACTTGCCAAAAACACTTGTTTGGAGCATCTTAATGTACGGCTGTGAGATATGGTGCTTATCTGAAAGTGATAAAAAAAAAGACTAGAGGCCTTTGAGATGTGGTCGTACAGAAGAATTCTCGGAATTTCCTGGAGAGACCACGTCACGAACAATGAGGTTCTCAGAATAATCAAGGAATATAGGCAACTAATAAGAACCATCTCAGAGAGGCGAGCCCGATGGATTGGTCACATCATGCGCCACGATGGTCTCCTTTACGATATTGTGGAGGGGATGGTTGAGGGTAAAAACTGTAGAGGGCGCCCTAGACGGGAGTATTTGCAGCAAGAATTCGAGGACATGAATTGTAGCGCTTATGCTGAGCTGAAAAGGGTTGCGGAGGACCGAGAGGAATGGAGATCGAGATGCAAGATTCTGTTGCTGCAAACCAATCCACCGGATTGACACTACGAAGAAGAAACGTGAATGTGCCGGGATCGAATCCTGGGGATACAAATCAATATCCCCAGGTTTATTTTAAATCTCCCTAAAAAAGCTTATGAGACTCAAATTTTAAATAAACGATACAAACACCCATTTGAGAACTGAACTAGACTTTCTGGAGCACAAATGAGTTTTTTTTAAATTGTTTTCCCATCTATGAGATATTAAATCTAGAATACCCTTTCTTTATCTTAAAGCTTTCGATAATATTGATATATTTTTATCACACATACTTATCATTGTAAATATTTTATTTTTTTTATACTGCCTAATTTATGTCTTTTACGAGTAAATTTCCTTCTCATTTCCCTATGCATTTCTTTGAATGAGAGGCAATTTTTTTCAGATAGAGATTAATGAGCTTCTATAACTTGTCGCTTTTTTTAAATCGTCGTGATAAATATAGACACGATATGAGTACGACGACTCCGATAAAAAAAACGAGTCTTCACTTGCGAGTCAGACACACGCATTACCGCCACCGTTTGACAGTTGCATTTTCTGGTGCCACCGATTGAATAACAATTAACGGAGGACTCCTCTCGACTTCCCATCCCGGCCCGGGGGAAGTCGCGCTACGTGAAAAAAATACAACGCAAGCGGAAATAGGATGTGCCCAGTCGACACCATGAATGACAAGGCGCCGGACGTGCGCGCGGCCAAAAATTGTACCAAAAGCCTCGCCAGGAGCTTTTTAATTGATTATTTTTCATAAAGTTCGTACAGACGATTTGTGATCACCGTATGCTCCAAGGGAACAGCGCATATTTAAATATATCAATAGTAACAAGCATCTTAAAAACATCATTACAAAAAAGTCCATAAATATTATATATTACGAACATAAAATTTACTCGTAAGAGTTTCTGGATCATGGAAACTGATCATTACGGCAATATTTTTTTTTGACTAAATGCCATTTATAAATAACAGATATACAACTAAGAAAGACTACTTGAAGGTAGTACAATAAATTTTATTTTCTTGCATCGATGATAGCGTTGTTAGTAGATAGATCAAATTGATCAGCTTAGAAGATTTAAGAAGAGCAATGTTTTTAATTTTTAATGCTCTATAGATTTTCTTTTAACTTAATAGAGAAGCTGAGATTTATTGACGAAGAGCACTAAATATCACGCTTTAGGGGTCACCAATTAATAAACACCTAGATTAATAACATAAAGTATTTAATAACAATTTAATTATTTATGCAATACTTATATCTCGAGATTACAAATCATCGAATACATTGTTGCAACTCCAGCTTCATACATATTAATCTTCTAAGACTAAAAGTATTAAACGTTTTAAATAATTATCAAAGTTGATTCATTTGCTAAGTGTAAATAAATTATTATTTATTTTAACTGATAATGACAACCGCTGGTATAATAAAAATTATTGCTGTAATAAATTCGTGTTCTTATGTCGATCACTGACATTGACACATTTGACATGCTATGAGTAAGCAAGTTCACTTATAAAACAATATGTTATTGGCATAGGCATACTTGTAAGTGCAAGTTCATTCAGTACATTGAAATAAATAGTATCAAAATCCATTTATTTATCATTATAAACCCAATTAAAAGTGATTATTAATTTTAATTTATTTTTAAACAGTAAATTGTAGTTACGATTAAAGCATTATTTTCGCAGGCATTCCAAATCGTTATAAACCATGAAATACCCCTTAAATCTCAAAATTAAACATTTTTAATTGATCGGTCACATCATTCGCCACAATGGTCTTCTTCACGACATTGTGGAAGGGATGGTTTAGGGTATAAACTTCAGAGGGCGCCCTAGACGGGAGAATTTGCAGCAAGTGTTCGAGGACAAGAGTTATAGCTCTTATGATTGTCTTGCCTCTTCCGCTACAATTAACTTTCAGACGTCATAAAATCCGATTTAAGTGTTATCTCTATATTCATTAAGTGGTGGTAAATACTTACGAAAAATTAATTCTTTTTTTTTAATAAACCTATTATGATTTATCACCAAATACATATTTCTTTTTTCTTACTTGTAATATGGATCATATCATCATTTCTTTCAAGTTATTTTCTATAATGTTAAGTATTTACACCAAAATAACCAGAGTATTTTCTAAATTCTACAATTGACTTATTGACTAAAAGCTTAAAAGAAATGATATCTTTAATTTATTGATTCTTATGAAAACCACTCACTGAAATAGATTTTTTTTATGTAAGCACATACAGGAGAATACCGACAGATGGTGATAGTAATTCTGAAGTTTCGTCTGTGGAATTTTATGACGCTTATCATGCTGCGCTAAGCGCTACATGTGGAGTGTTGATCCGCCAACGTAATAGACTACAGTCTGACATTCACGCATCATCCTTAATTATTAAAGGAATTTCCTAGAATGCATGGTCTTCGCGGGACGACTTTCGTAGCACCAATTTCGATTAATAGGATATGACTGGCTTTTTACGGGTGAGGGATCGAATTCACACCAACCGGGGGTAACATATATTAGAGCTCAGAAATCTATTAAAAATTTTTTTTTGATCTCCGTTGTGGATCGCCCACGACCGTTGGCTTGCAAAGCAACCGCTATGACCATTGAGCTATACCCGCCGTTAATCATGATTCCACGAAAGAGCATAGTCCAAAGAACATAATATTTTTGTAAGATACTTATGAATCATCAATAATCGCATTTCATTCCTTAAGTATTGTATTATATTACGCATTCAAACATTTATCGCGCTTAATAATAGTTTTGTTTAATGGTTTTTTTTATGAACACTTCTTCCCGGTTGACATATTGTCGTACAAGTCATAGCGACATGTCCGCCAGCCGGCCGCCTGTTTTGTAATGCGCTGTATCGATTACGATTCCAGCTAAACAATAATAATTATTGATACGTGCAAATTCAAGCTAAATAAGGACATGAATTCGTACGGAATTCTGGTCACGAAACGTCCGCCGCTGACAGCAATTTCGTCACCAGCTTTAAGCCAAACACAATCACTTCTTACTGAGCATCCATCCGGTCAGAGCAACACGACTGTCGAACAAACCAAAGAGTTTACTTGAACCGGACGATCGAGACTCTTGACTAACTCGATATATTCCACTTAAGAGAAGCCCAGTTTCGACATGAGCTCCACGAATTTATTTATAAAAGTAATGTGGAGACATCTGCTTAGCGAGATTCGGTACTTTTTAATAATTATTGTTAATAATAGTTAATACCTAATTGTTTCTCTTGTATCTTATTTCAGGATCGTATTAAATATATTTGCATTTGTAATGTTTCTGAAAGAAAGAAATAAATTTTAAATTCACATCATACGAACATTCATCAAAGAGTGAGGCAGAGGTAAGGTACTCACGTGTCGTGTGAGCTTTCAAATATGATTTAATTCTGATAGAATTTACAGTCGTATAAATAAATCCTTAGACCGTTTAATAAATACAATCATAATTTAAAAGTGATTGTAAAATGTTAATTAATCCTGTAAGCGCGAAGAGGTTTATAACCGTCATAAGACTTCAACGAATTATTTAGCCTAATTTTATAAAATTAATTTATTATTGTAATGTTAAAATAAGATAAATATTTCACTGAGATTAAAGTTTGAAACTGTAGGGAGATGTTTGTAACTCAAAAATTTCAATATTTGGTCGTTCAAAAAAATAATTGTAATCTATATAAATGGTCTACAAATTAATTAATACATCCATCGTGAAGGCGCCATATACAAATGGCTTACAATATCAGGAGGCTTTTTGTATTAGGCTGAAAAAGATGAAAAAGAAGAGAGAAAAAAACTATTTTTATTGAACTCAACACATTATCTCTATAACGAAACATGAAAAACGTGAACAAAATAAATATATAGTAGTATTCTATAGCAAAGTATGCATTAAATATCTTATTTCTTCACTATTAATTAAAAAAAGAAAAGTACAAGCAAATAAATGTCAAACAGATTTTTTAGCTTGCTATCTACTGAGACATTGTCTATCGATCAAATACATTTATTTTCCACAAAATGACTAAGGTGTAACATTGAGCTTCAGTTTGACTCATGAAGTCAATTTCAAAAAGGGATTGTGCTGTCAGTGTTTGTTTTTAGTAATGTACCAATTAAGAAAGATATTGTAAGATATCACGATGGCTCACGCGTACGCATGTGACCACGTGACGAGAAACATGATTGTGTGATGAGTCACATATGGCCACCACTGAAAACAGTACCATATCCATAACAATTGCTTACACTCCATACAATATGTTTTGTATAGAGAAAAATATTGCATGTAGGCTTTGCTTCGCAGAAGCTTGTTTCTCATGTTATAATGACAAGAGACCTTTATTCAGTCTTGGTCTAGTGACTATAATTATATTAAGTTACGTGTATTTTTACTTACATTAGAAATCAAAAGCTTGGAGCAGAATAACAATGGATTGTTTTATTAAGTGCATTTTATAAAATGATTTTGAAGTGATTAAAATAACAAATAAAATGGAATACCGTCTTTTCACATTGATTAATGAATCTTTGGTATAATGCATTAGTACCGGGATGTCTTTTATTTATATTGGTGGTTAAGCACAGCTTTAAGCTATACTCAAGCAGATCTTATCATCAATTACGGGATGGTATTCTTCTATGGATATTTTATTTAAAAAAAAAAGATTATTCAAAGCAGCTTTTGTAGTTGAAAAGCGTGGACATTGATTAAATACATCAAAAATCAATTCGAATATACGGAACGTTTTTTGGTGAAATTTACGGATTCTTCGATACAGTGTAGACATGTCGACAGTTTGGAGATCGGCAGCCATCGATCCCAAGTCCTCGCACGCCGCCGGAATAAATATGCTTCCTCCTCGGAAGCAGATGTCACAGGTGCGAGACACGTGGTCCGCCCGGCGATCACCTGAGCAAGTGAATAAACAGGTAATTGACTTAATAGAACCAGCCCGCGGCCATTTACCTCCGTTCAGATTTGAAGACGATTCAAGAAGCAACCACCATGACAGCCGATTTTTAATTTCATTCCTTCTTGCTATGAGACTGATTTTCTCGTCTTAAGAGATTCGAAGCAAACTTGAAAGATTTTGTGTAAAAGTGCTTCGATGATGTTTACATCATCTCACAAAAAATAAGTACACATAAATTTTAATATTACTGTTGTAAGTAATCGCTTGCCCGAAGAACTAAGGTTTGTAAACATAACAAGTTATTGAACATATGCGTTCTAAAAACCATATAAATCTCTGCATACAACTTCTTAAAGAGCGTACCATTAACCCTTTCGCATCGTTTGTCGGTATATGCCGTCATAAGATTCTCATACTGTTGAAATCGGTTGACGTGATATATCGATTTGCTACTTTCTTACAATAGTTTTTTATGCATCATCTGATAGCTAAAGGATACAAGAACCAATGCGATATATGAAAATAGACCAGATAAGTACATTTATGCTTCAAATACTAGTTTTATAATTAGCAGTATAATTTGTACTCAAATCGAGCCGTAATGAAGGGGTTAACTAGGATGGATGAAAGTCCGATGGTGGTGTTACTAGCTTTGGTCATTTTAATTGCCACAGAATAACATGAACCACAGCTGTGTCTTATTTACACCCTTAGGTTCACATCGCCGAGGATATTAACATTGAAACGAGAACTATTAACTCGTAAGTATAAATGAGTGATCTTTTATTTATTGGGAGCCACTTAGGTAGCGAGAAAGTGATTAGCATGTTATGTACTCAGATTGCAGCACATATTCTTTTATATTTCGCATAAAAGTTTTGGAGCGTACTACCTCTATGACTTCTATCATACGATTATATACTAAAAGTATGCATGGGTACTTTGCTTCTTGAATGAAAACTATAGTATATAGCCTGTCGCTTGAATAAGAATAAAATCATTTGGAAGGTGTTAAGGAGCGATGATGGAGACCTCAATCAATTCCGTCTATTACGTGACGCGTTACAATGGGCATTCAACGAACGGTCAACACATGTTGGATCCTTATCTAGCAGCAAGACTTGTGAGGACTCGGCGACGGTTCTACGAAATCCTGACCCCCACCCTGCATTCTGATCGCCGAGAAATTATCGACATCATAAATAAAACAAACGCCACCGTACTAACGAATCGGTAACGAAATTGGTATACGTTTTATTGGTATTCAATCGATGAACTTTTTCAGGCTATGGATAAACCATTCTCTGTGGATTTTTTTTGTGATGGGTTTCGACGAATGAATGAATACATGAATAAAGATGAACTCTAAGCGTGATTTGACCTCGGACATATTAAAATTGAATGTATTGCATTTATTAAAAAATTAAAACAACTTTTTTTTTAAAGTGTCTATACATCTATATATTTAAAAGAAAACATAAAATTCTATAATTGTTTATTGATTTAGAATTAGCTTATGTATTGCGGTTGTTATTTTTAGGTCAATTGTATTTTTTTATCGTCCTATTTATTCCACCCATTTATTACTATTTAAGAAAACATACAATATACTCGTACTATAATATATATCTAGTAGTCTTCTTCACGACATTGATGGTCGAGGTTAGAAACTGTAGAGGGCGCCCTAGATGGGAATATTTGCAGCAAGTGTTGGAGGACATGAGTTGTAGTTCTTATGCTGAACTGAGTGGAGATCGAGCTGCAAGATTTTGTTGCTGCAAACCAATCCATAGGATTGATACTACGAAAAAGATATAACTAGCTATTTAACCACACTAAAAGCAGTATTCAAATATTCATTAAAAAATACAACAAATTCGATGCATTATTTAATGTAATCACATGCAGGAGAGCATAACCGGTCGAGACTAGTGCATTCTATGACGATCAGCCAGGGAGGCTGGACGCTGTATGAGGGAAACGTTTGTTGTGTACGTGTTTGTGTGAGTTAAGGAGATTGAAGTGGACGTCTGGTGAACTGGACATTTGGTGCAAGAGACTACTGGTGCACTGAATGTCTCGCTAACCTAATCTAAGTTATTTCGTTAATGAGACCAATGGATCTCTGGACTCTACGATCACTGGATAAATCCTTAGGTTAGGTTAGGTTAGGTAAGCCAATCAGCCAGTGCACAAATTATCCATCGACCAAATGTCACGTACACCAGACGTCCAGTGCGCCCCACGTCGTTACCGATGAGTCGTTGAACGAATTAATTGGGTATGATAGGTCGTGACACCAATAAATCCCTACTGTGGAAAGGAAGAATCACATACGCTGGAAGAGCATTTCAAAGCCTACCGGTAGCTTTTAGGAAGGAACTTTGGAACTTCCAGTTCTTGGTATTGATATTAATTTAATTATATAATTCTTCATTTTGAAATATAATGTATCAATTTGGTTAATTATATTGTAAAAATTAATGCCTTTTCAAGCTTCATATCATATTTTTTATAAAGCAAAACGAAGCTTAAATGAAGCGAGAGTATTCAAGTAAGCGTTTGAATTGAAAATAAATTAATACGACATGATGCACATTAAATGTGGTTCTCTTTTTTGTATGCCTAACAAATAAATAAAGCAATAAATATGATTCCATTTGTGAATGATAATGAAAGATCATAACAGCTCACTCGCAGCGGTGCAGTGGATACATATTTCAATTTAATATGTAGAGATGTAAATCGCGCACAAAAGATTTTTAATAAAAGCCATACGATCTGATGTTGGGGGAGAGCCGTGTGATGTTTGTACCCGACAGCTCCGCCTGCCACAACCCTATTTATTAATAATATTAATAAAGTAATGGCTCTGTGGGGCACATTCAAAACAGATGCGCGTTAAAAAATTGATTGATGGGTCGTCCCGGCGAGCGTCGTTCGTTTGAGAGTCCCGGACATAACGAGCATGGCATTACCATCGCGGATACATGTGTTATAAAGGGTTGAGAATGACACGAGCTCCAAGAATAGCATCGGTGATAACCAAGGGTTTAACCAACTAATGCGGAATCATTTGTTCTTAATGTTCATATGTCACATACTTTTTTTTGTAAATAATTAATAACCAACAATTTCGTGGGATTAAGTAATTGGATCCATTTCGCAATATTATATAATCGGAATACTACGCGTATATGCATGTATTCTACTCTATACTAACATCCTCCTCTCTTTCAAAAAGGTTGTTACTCTGTCGCGTGGTGGCAGGCTGAAGAGCAGATTAATAACACAGACTTTTTCTTAAGCACATTGACATATATTTACGATAAACTTTACAAACTTATGGCTCGACCTAGTCACAGTATTCAGGCCGAGCCACAATACAATATGCTCTTGCCTCTACCATCCCCTCCACAATGTCGTGTAGAAGACCATCTTGGCGCATGATGTGACCGATCCATCGGGCTCGCCTCTTTGAGATGGTATTATAATAAGCTCTTAATATATTTTTAAGACTCTATAGCTATGGGTCTGATGCTCGAAAAGGTTTGTTTCAAGCACGCACACTTGCATTGTCGGCTAATGTCCAATTTTTCGGTGATCAACAGCTGACGATCTGACAGTTAGTTCAGTCCTCCAGGTGCAGGGACCGTGGCAATGATGATGATCATAATTACGGTGTTTGGTTAAGGATCCCTGGATGGTGACGGCAACCGAGCCAGCTTCTACAGTCAGCAATTAAAAATGCATAAATCATGCCAGCCATTGCAGTGACGGGCAGGGGGAGTCAAGCGGGGACTTGACGTTTGAAATGTTCACTGTAGAAACTAAGCCATTGAACATTCGATAATATGATCAGCTCAAAATGTAAACTTTTATATGGAAACATTCATGGCCCTTGCCTATATATCAGCACACCGCACTCTAGCCACATAAAATGTCATGTCGATATATATTCACGCAGCATCTAAGGGTTATATAATTTAACTTTTATATTTTTGCCGGCGGGTAAATCTCAATGGTCAAAGCGTTTGATTTGCAAGCCAAGGGTCGTGGGTTCAATCCACGAAAAATATTTTTAAAAATAATGGATTCTTAATCAATTTCGGAGCTATAAAATAACCCCGATTGGTGTGAATTTTATCTCTCACCCGTAAAATGTCAGTCATTGCATATTAATTAAAATTGGTAGTAGGCGAAAGTCGTCCTGTGAAGACCACCCATTTATAGTAAATTACTGTAATAATAAGGATGATGCGTGAATCTTGTGTTGTAGTCTATGACGTTGGCGAATCAACGCTCCACATGCAGCGCTTGGCCATATGCACACCATGGTAAGTGTGATAGAATTCCACAGATGAGACTTCAGAATTATTATCACCATCTGTCAGTATTCTCCTGCATGTGTTTACATAAAAATAAAGTGAATACCGACAGATAGTGATGCAATCACACTTCCTTCACAAAATCTTATACGCATCATTTATTATGCTTGCCATTTTTTGAGGATAGTTAAGAGCTGTACGTGAAATTTTATTCATCATCAAAGACATCCATTCGTTAGAGCCGCAGAGGAAAATTGCTGCTTTCAAACATTCATTCCTTCTTCTTCGCGGTGCAATTCACAACCCTGGGATTCTTGAATGTTTTAACTTCTACGTTGCAGATAAGTACACCCGTGCTCGTTGACATCCATTGTTTTTTATCACAGTCGATACTTGCGGAGCTTCGAGCACTCAATTTGGTACAACGGCAAAGGCGCTCCTAGATGGCCTACCAGCACACCTCGATCCTTTTCTTACATCATTTTCCACTTTTGTCGATGGTATTGTTCTCCTAGATCTCTGTGATCTTTGACACGTGTCATCTTATTCTTATTTTATGTTTTTTGTTGTTGTATGTATTGTATGTTTGTGTATACTCTATGTTTCTTATTCTTTATTATTCTATGTACCTTGGAACTGCGGTTCTGTTAATTAAATTAAATAAATCAGAATGTAGTATTTTTGCATCTTTCATTTTTAAATCAACTCACTGTGTGTTTTTGTTACTATCATAATTATGTTATAATATATTATACATTCGAGATATCTGCTTCACAATAATATGTGGTACTCGTTTTAAGTTTTTAAATATGTTGTTTTGATTTTCTAATTTGATTTGGTTGAATTTAATGTAGTTACAGAAGCACAAACTGTTAATAGATTTTAGATGAAATTAAAATGAAAAGCGATCTGAACTTTTATAATCTGTATCACTTTTAATAGACAAGTTTTATGTTTTCGTCGTTTAAAGAAAAAAAAATAGTCTCCCGCCGATCCATTTTTATTAATTCTCAACTAATCGTCCCGGAAAGTGACGATTCCATTAATTAAAAAGCACTTAGACTTTCGTTAAACAACGGAATGCTATCAGTGGCAACGGTCCAAGAGCGCTGGTTCCCCTTTTTCAAAGGGGGTTAATTTTAAAAAAGAGGGGAAAGGAATAACGTTTAAGGAATAAGAATGCGAAATAAGGCATTTGCGATTCGATCAATGGAATTGTCGAGAGTAAATTGATTGACGCCTTTCGCGGTCAATTTAATTTGTTTGATTTGTGATGGGCAGATGTCGCATCGCTATTAATTATTCTTACTTTGTGTTTGTGAGAATTAATAAAATGCACCTAATTATATTAAATTTAATATAATCAAAAAATCGTCCTTGACCAAAGTAATGTTTAAAATTATATAATCTCGTATTTATTACTTAATTGCATATAAAAACATTGTTTTTAATGAGCTCTTATATTGCAGTTTCGTGTCACGCTCTTGAATGAAATCAAATCATTATAAAACAATGATATTTATTGCTAGTAATAATTGGACATTAATGTCAAAAAATAATTTAACACTAGACATAAAATGTGCTGCATTTTGTGTGAGAATTTATTTTATGTGTCTGATATGTTTATATATTTATCTTTTGTCAGCATTATAGTTTATCTATTCCATTTTTGTGACTTTGTTAAAATGCTACTAAACGTGTTTTTTCTTACAAATAAATTTCCTTAATTGTTATTTTTACTTAGAATACAAAAAAACAGTAGACGAAAAGTATTGCAATTGATAAAGCGTTGAATTTATAGCAATTGATTTTTTATGTAAACATATACATTAATAGGAAACTTTGTGTTAATTATGTATGTTTCAGGCCGAAATGCTCAATGCGGGCATTTTTATCATTAAATTTGTAACCCTAATACATTGTATTGTAATCATTCGAACGATTTGACTTATTTTGGTAAAAACAAATCCACACATCGTCAAGCTGTCCTGGTTGAACTTCAATGACCCTGCACTATTGTTTTTTAGTTCATGAACTAACATAAAACTCGGCATGTATTTCTTCCAAAATTTACTACAGCAAATTACAAATGAATCATTTAGTCCTGACACAATAAAGTACGAATACTTACAAGCAAGATTGTTTTAATTCCCTGATTAATAAAGTCAGTAACAATGTATACGTATCTACACCTATTATCAACTGATACTTTGAAATTAACAAATATCATGTTGAAATCATAGGGACATGCTAAATTTCTCCTTTACGCAGGTGGAAATATTAGGGCAGATGTTCGGCTGGCGAGTGTCAGGCGTCCAAGGCCTCGAAACCCTGAGCAACTTCGACGAACGGACCTCCGCCTTATTAACTTAATTAGTTTGCAGTTTTAACTGGGAAGAGATTTCATACATTTTTCTGACGTTTAACCGGCGAGGTACGCGTAAGTATTTTTTTTTGCAAGCGACCTGCAACGTGCAATTCCAAAGCCATTAACTTGATTTTCGCAGAGCGATAAGAATAAGTTGTTTATATTAACAAGTTTTTATTCGGTATCATAATATGGACTAAGTGAAAAGTGATTGCCAGTGAACGGTTAAAGCATCTATATGTCTTTCAATTTACAAAGTACAGGCATTGAAATTATTTTTAATTCAATTGAAATAAGCTGTAGAATTTAGGTGTATATCGTAAGAATAATCATTTTTGTAAACTTTATATCTTGTCAGTTGATGTTACTTATAGAGAATGTGGTTAATGACTAAATAAATAACTTCTTAGGTTTTCACGGCCAGATTTGATATTGTGGGTCTTGAGCCGTGTGTGGTGAACTTTCTTCAACCAATATTTCGACCGCCATTGCAGGAGTCTTCTTGAGGATTGAAGATTTATTTAGTTTTAAGTTGGTTTATTCAGATTATCTTTTTTATACGAGCGATATATATATATATGAGCATAGCCTGCAATGGCAGTCAAAATATTGGTTGAAGGAAGTTCGCTTCACACGGCAAAACCCAAAAGCCAGAATATCGTGGTTAATGACCTTCTTAATTATTAATTTACCCCATCTAAAACTTTATCTTGCAGCGTCTCAGGCGTCACTTTAAGGCAAATATATGTTCCATCTAAGGAGTAATAGAATAATAATGGTATTTTAATGGTTAATTGTGAAGTTTAGGCGATAATACCCTCGCGAAAAGTTCGAAGCATCATTACATATAATAATCAAAGAAAAAATTACACGAAAGATTTATTTAATTAATTATCTGCGATTCGTATTTTACGCATGAAGTCATCAGTCTCGTACGGTGCTGTACTAAAAACCTGACTTTTTGTGTTGATAATTAGTAGCCTGCATTGCGGTGGGACCCTCAATCCGATGGTGTAAGTGCATCGAGGTATGTGAAATAATACAATGTGGAATGCGCCTGATTAATATTTATGATTGCATTTAATGGGTGCATTCACAAATGGTGTGTGTACTATATTATAAGTCGGCGGTGCAGGTAGATATATTGTCTTATAATTTATTTACCCGTTGACATTTTATTAATAATTCCAACTATTGTTTTGAATGTAATGAAAGCATATTTGTTCGATCGTCGAACAATCGACGATTCACTTTGTACCAGTCAACAAACTCACATCCTGGGACAGTACTTGTGGTACTTAAAGATATTACGACTGTTTGTACACAATATTTTTTAATCCTTTCGCATCGGTTGTCGGCATATGCCGTCATAAAATTTCCCGATCGTTGACATCAATTGACGTGATATATCGTTTTGATACTTTCTTAGAATAGTTTTTTTTGCATCATCTCATAGCTAAACGATACAATAACTAATGTGATAATATGAAAATAGACCAGATAAATATATTCATGCTTTATTTAGACATTATTATTTCTATTCAAATAAAGCCGTAATGAAAGGGTTAAAAAAAATTAGCTTTACAATACAAATAAACTGTTTTATGCTCACATATCTAAAAAAAAACCTTTTTAAATATTTATTTATATCATTGAAATATAACTCCCATTTCCTCTCAAAGCAAAAAAATCGTTTTATCTTTTATTATTTTATGTACTTCCTTAACACAATTTTAAAGAACAAAGTATTTCATCACATTAAAATATATATATTTTATATGTAAGAATAAGTTTTTATGTAAAAAAAAATCATATGGCAGGCGACCCTATATCGGCATATAATTTATGAAAATATTGAATGCTTACAATATTTCAAAATAAGTTTTTTTGTATTGTTTTGGGTGTTTCACCGTCTTATAGTACTTACACAATACATTAGATGTAGGTAGCATAATGTTTCTTATTAAGTAGGTTTTTTGGATATCAATTACACAACACTGCTTAAGAATCACTGGTTTTGGGACTTTTCCTCAAGACATGAATATTCCAACCTTACATATTCCGACATAAGGTGTCAAGGGTCCTTCTGTTTTAAATATTTTAAATTGAAAGACCTTTGGTTTACTGCCAAAAAATATTCCATCAGGTACAACAACCAAATCAACAATCAAAAATAATGTTATTAAAACAGTTTTGATTAACTTATTTTTATGATGATGATAATAAATGCTAAATTAGATATTCTGGCCGCCATATCGATTCTTATGACGCACGAAAAAGGTTGATAGTAAAGTGCACGCTGCAAGAAAATATACTTTTTCTATGCGTGTAAGAATTAAAGAAAAACATGTTAATTTCTACATGCTTCTTGAAGAACATGTGCTTGAATAAGAAATGAACATAGTATCTCTTGGGAGAATATTTAGTTAGCGTGTTAACTAAAGTGTCATAACGTTGAGCTTTTCTTTTGCGTTAGCGTTGTGTCCAGAATTAAAAAAAAAACAATTAAATTTATTTTAAACATAAATTAACCCTTTTATTACGGCTCGGTTTGAATACAAATTATACTGTCAATTATAAAACATATATTTAATGCATGAATATACTTGTCTGGTCTATTTTCATATTATCACATTAGTTCTTAAATCGTTTAGCTATGAGATGATGCATAAAAAACTATTCTTAGAAAGTAGCAAAACGATATATCACGTCAACCGATGTCAACGATCGAGGAATCTTATGACGGCATATGCCGACAACCGATGCGAAAGGGTTTAACTTTAAAACAACTTATAGCATAATGTCTAATTGAAGATTACTGATATCAATATGGACTTGAAATAATTCTATAGAGATATTCTATGAATTTCATAAATGTTTTCTTTCAAAATTTGACTCCATAAATATTTGTATTACTGTTATGTATTTATCTATTGTACTTAATTTTGCGCTAATAATCAATGTTTAATGCGTCTTAATTGTTTTCATCGTAAAATTAATGATATTATAGTTAGATGATGAAAAAAATATCATATTATTTGTAAGAAAGCAGACACAAGATCAGTCACAGTACCGCCGGTTGTTTTTTTATGAGCGCAAAGACACATAATAAAGTCGCCATCTGGCGCTAGGAGAGCGGCCGCTTACGATATAATTAGTAGGCAAACATTCAATCTGTTTATAAGGTGATAGCATCAGGGGGCATAAAGATCCGATAGCCGGCGTGGGTTGGTAATGGTCCCGTGGTGTCATTCAGTCGCTTTGGTAATAAACGGTTCTTTTATTGGCCACCTACTGTTACCATTGTCATAAACGCCATAGGACGCGGCATTGTAAAACACAAGGCTTCGCTATAAAGCCACCACCGTTTTATTTTATACGAAAATAAATGTTTTTATTAAATATTTAACTAGACACCACATATTTCATCGATCGAACCCTGTGTCCGTCCAGCTTTGAACGTAGATCTCACATATGAATACATTTAGATCCTCCAACTTGTGCATTCAACTTCCTCCCGCTATTCTTGTCATGTCATCAATCTATTTTTTAGGTGATCGGCCATACTTTGTTTGCCAGTTTTTGGGTGTCATTCCAAAACTATTCCTCTCTATCGACTGTCGTTTTTTCAACATACGATTTTGTATCCTTTCCATAGCCATTTAAGTATGCCCTTTTCATTTTGCTTGAAAACCAAAATGACTAGTGTAGGTAGTTTCTGACATCAACTAGAACGTTATAAGATTAAGCGATACTGTTCTATGCTTTTCTTCTTCAAAAATCTTTTGCGATTTACCGTTCCACAATTTTTCTAAAATGCACTGGATTGCTTTCAGCATATTATTCTTCAAAATGTTGTCATTTGCTGCATATAGACAAGAAATCATTGAAGATTGAATAAAACTGTTTTTTCCGATTAATGATTTTTTTACACCACCTATATTTATCAAATCAATTTCAAATTTTAATCAAAAAGATCATGCCTGTCTTGTCTACATAATTGACCATATAAATATGCTAAATATCATTGGTTTTAAAATGAAAAAAAATGTTCGTTTCTAAAATACGTATCCCACTGAATTTCAGCATACGCGTTAGAATTCGAAAAAAATCTGACCAATCGTGTTTGAGGTATAATACCCTCTCAGTCGGTGTGTCTGGGTAATTATTTATCCATGAAATCTGGCCGGTTAATGCAGGGAAAGGGAGCGAGTGCGGTGGAAGAGGCATCGCGGCGGCTAACCCAAAGCATTCCGGCCCATTTTTACGGGGCGATTCACCGAGAGAATTTTAGTCAGGCGTGCCACCGCTCGGATCCCTGACCAACCGGCGCCGCCCCCGTCAGCCCATTAATAATTCTCGGCCGGCGGAAAACCTTCCCGGTCTAATGGCGAGAGCCCTGGTCAAGCCATCGGCCACCCCGCGCGGTAGACGCCTCATCCAGCAGAGCCGCTCAGGGAAACATCTACAAATTTACTATATTTTTTCCTTATACATTGCAGTATTCTTTTTATGCTACGAAGCACCAATCGACTACAGAGCATCTTACAACGTAAGTACGAAGGATAGAATTCAAAAACTTCATGCCGCTATTCGTTTTTATGACTACTAAACTAATGCGAGATGTACAAATCGTTTTTTATTGAGAATGACATCTTAAAGTTTGAATTCAGAGTACTTTTACTAGTTTTAAATTACAAGTTATATATTCTGCTTACCATATTTTAAGTAAAGCTTTTGCAATAAATAATAATACTTTGTTATATTTAATTTTTCCTAATTTTGATATCACTCTGAATATTATGTTGTTTCTTATTGTTTCATTCAATAATTGTACTTGTCTCTGTAATTTTATAAGATCTGTTATGGTTAAAAAAACAGTAAATAAATATTAATTAAATACTAAAAGTGTCAACTAGATGAATGTTAGAAATAAGGCAGCTATGTTAAATTGTAACCTTTCATAAAAGAGTAGAAAAAAGTATGAGAGTTTCGTAGGCATTTATATAGAGCTTTCTACAGGAGTTTTTTTTTTTTAAATTCGGTAAAATTTGGTTGATATTTATACATATTTAAAACACTTGTATGCGGCCCTGCCTAACGCTTCTGACCAAAGGAGACCCGGGCATCTCTTGCATTTTTAATTTCCCCTAAAACACATGGACGAGAGAACTTTTCGCAGGCGACGCTGCCCATGTCCAAGCCTGAAAATGCGGTGCGTGGATCCTGAATTTCAGATCGCCACCTGAAACGGTAGATATAAACTTCTGTGGGATTTTTCACAGCCACACAGACACCAGAGCATTTGGCAGAGGCATATTACGTTTTAACCAGAAATCGAATAAAGTTATTGCCCATTTGCAATACTTAATAATGTATTGGATCAAAAAGTGGCTTATGCACATTATTCAATCAATTATTTTCAGAAAGTAAGTATCCAATCAGAAAATCCGGTTGAAAATACGACAATACTTTTTTGGTTAATAACTCTTCATGGTTTTCGGATAAATTATTAAATATGCTAGGCAAACAACTTTTTACGTTGTTCATAGCTTACAAATTTTTCGTTTAGAAAATCTTATACATTTTTTTAATAATCTTGCTAATTAACGAATTTAAATAAACACAATAAATAAAACATACTTAAAGTATTTGAAAATACTTACGTTTACTTATCTAAACGAGATGGACGTAACAATAAGTTTAACATATATCTTGTTAAAGTAAACATTATACAGTGGTGAAGTATTCCTTGAAAGGTTGTAAAAAAGTAACACATAAAACGGCATTATAATTTTCAAATATACATTTGCATTTTGTGAAAAATAATCATTTCTTTGCATGAATGCAGGTAATAATAACATCTATAAGAGTACAATTCATATAGTACCCCCATCAAATGGTTCAATATCGCTTGCATTTTCGCAGATAAGGCTAACTCAACAGATATATTTTGATCAATAAATTTGAAAGAGAAATAGTATCACTTCCAAGCATCGACAAAATATTAAGAAAATCTTTATCATAGGAAATCTTAAAATGAATAGTCTTTTTCCAAAAAAACAGTGTTAATGTTTGATTTATCTGTTAAACAATTTCTTTTTAAGTAATAAATTACTTTATATGAACATATACTATTTGAAAAATATATACATAAATCTTGTCGGTATAAATAAATATCACAATGTTTTTAAATACTGCGTCCTGTTATTGAACACGTAGTTTTATAAGTAATTCAATATTTTTTTTAAACATTAAATATCATAGAAGTTATGATTTAAGAAAACAATTGATTTAGATAATATGCTTAAATAATTCAAGTATGTTATTCAAATATATTAATTGAATTCTGAAAACATCATTTAAAAAAGATTTTGCAAAAAATAATATAAAAATTGTTTTACAAAAAAAAAACAACAAAATAACACCGCTTTGCCAGAAACAACAACACAATTTGAGATCTCCAATGATAAGTCTACAATTTCACAATTTAACAACAGTAAAAGTCATAAAATGCTGTGCATACAGAAAAATTTAAACGCTATTTTATACCCACAATAAAACACATAATGATCCTGCAATACCAGACCTCTAATTTGACGATTGTTTGTTTGGGTGTAAGAGGAAGTGTTAATTGTATTCTAGAGACTTGTACTCTTGCTTGTACAATTAGTTGGTTCGTTTTTTCTACGCAAGTGCAAACTAATAATGTTACTAATGTAAACCAATTAAAGTTGTCAATTACGCTCAATGGGCGCTCGTTGAGTTTCTCTTACACTGTACTACACTGTTTGTAAATTTAGTGATTGTTTGAAGAGGCACTAATTATGACTGTAGACTAGTTCCAGGGTGGATTTGTAAAGAACACTTACCCATTAAAGGGGTAGCCTGCGAAGGCTGTATCGTAGGGATGATACACTGAAGGGTAGGGCCAGGACGCCGCTCCCGCCGCGAGGTTCTCTTTCAGTTCTATGCCGCCAGCCTGAAAATTCAAAAATTACAATAAACTTTAGAACAATTATCATAAAATTGTAGACGCAAAAAAAAATGTCATACTAAATGTATATTGTATATATAATAGAAAATATAATACTTTTCTCTGTGCTGTCCTAAGGAAGCCCGAATAAAGAAGAGGAAACTCGATTAAATAAAATATTAATAATTAAATATGGCTATTAGTGCTAAGATCTCATTTACTTTATAAAGTATGTGATACGACCATATCTCAGACATTTTAAATTTATTATTTAACAAAATTTTGATAATTTTGAAACATGTTTTTTTTTATAAAAAATTAAATAAAAAATATTTATATGAAGTGTAAAAAATGTAACATTAGAATGCACTTCAATTGAAAAATGATTACAAAATTTAATTTCCACACAACAATCAGATAAGTGAGAGCTCAACAATAAAGTTACTTATTTATTAACGATAGTTTATTGTCGTCGTGATTGAAATCGATACACACTACATTATGAACATTTGCATATTCTCACAAACGAATGTAGCTTTGTGAAACTATAATCATACTACAGTGTTAATGTAATAAGGTCACACTACTCATATCACACAAATGTGTTGAATTAATGAATTGATTTAATACTAGTAAAAACATTTTCTTTAGTCATAAATTGTGTGCAAATCGAATGTATGTCTTGAATCAATTAGATTTTTTTTAATGTTTTCATGCTAAAGTTTCACTTTGCAAGTTTTAATTATTCGAAATTGTTAATATCGCTTGTTTCAGTTTCTTCTTCTTCGTAGTATCAATCCGGTGGATTGGTTTGCAGCAACAGAATCTTGCATCTCGATCTCCATTCCTCTCGGTCCTCCGCAACCCTTTTCAGCTCAGCCAACCCTTTTCAGCTCAGTTTCTTATAACACGTAAAAATATATATTTTATCATGATAACTCTTATATAAAAAAAAACTCAATATAGAAATTCTATACTTTTAATTATAAATAAGAAAGCCTGCGTTATTATTATATTATTATATCATTCCTTATTACAGAAGATCGGAAAGGATGGAGATTGATAAGCAAGATTTTGTTGCTGCAAACTAATCCACCAGATTGGTACTACGAAGAAAAATCCAGAGTAATTCGAAATGTCTTTTTAAAGCTAGTTGAATCATAAGCGCTGTAAGTGAGGTTTGCTCCTTCTATACTCAAACTCATATCTCTAAAAAGACTTACTTTTAAAAATAAAGAAAGCATTTGAATTAACCGATAATGTATATAACTTTATTAATGACTGAAATATTAATGTTTTTGATTCACATCTTATTTGATTTGACTTCTCCCATTTATTGGGGTGCGTTACCTTCTAAGCATGCGCCAAACAAAAACTTATTATGCTTGTATAAATAATGTATGATGAAATGTAAACTATTATTAGTTAATTGCATTGTCACATTATGCTCATCTTATGATGTCTGCACCTGATGCTATAAAACATCAAACTGTTATTTAACTGTCTACAAATTAATGATTTATAAGTACGTGTGTATGAAATTTTAAACTTTATTGCAATATAATATAGTTTTCTGTCATTAAACGTAAGACAATGCATATAGTTATTTATTATAAATAAATCAGTAGCTGTATTTATATTACAAAGATTACTTTTTTCTTGTATAAGTTCTCAAATAATAGGAATGAAAACGCTTATGCACCAAGCACATTTGGCGTATTTTATACTCGCACGTATTATTTTATTTGCTTATTTAATATTTTACTGTTTATAATTTTGTTGTCTTACTTCTTCACAATTTTGTATTTGACGATGCTGTAATTACAAGAGTCTCATAGTCAAACGAATAAATACATACGTATAACTTGCAGCAGGTATCATCGCTCCGCAGGTAAGCGGCTAATTGGGAACGAGGCAAGTTATGCTCCGCGAGTTTGAGTTCGATCAATACCGGTGCGAGTGAGAGATCTCATGAACAGCTATCGCCGCGATCCGTGCAAAAATAATGCTTAAAAAGGCAATATTAACAACTGCTTATATCTAATTAATGCGCTAGTAATTTATGTAATATTTATGTAGATACCATCGACGCGTATCCAGTAACAACTTTATTAATAATCATTATTTACTAGTATGTACAATGCTCGATACTCACGAGAGAAAAAAAAACTTTAATATATTTTTAATTAATTATACAAAAATGCAAAAAATCCAAAATGTTCTTAAGGAAAACAGGACATGCTTTGTTTGAATGGTTGGATTTTTTCGTTAATTGACACTTTATATTTAAATAAATATTTTGGTGGTTATGTACCTCTAAACAGTAGATGAATCCGCTTTTTTAAGCATTGATTATTTATTTAATTATCGTTGTTAAAATCGTATTACACAGTAATAATATAATATTATAATATTAACGAATCAATATATTAAATATAAATGACGAGACGATGTTTATACTCGATTATAAACATCCTTAACCACTCTCGAGTCCAGATATAAAAGCAATTTTCTGTCATTATAAAACTTTAACCGTTTGAGTATGTCTTATTTATTTACCGACTCGATCATGAGGGTAACGGTAAGTTTATTCTTTGCGCCACATATTCATAAAAAAAATCAACGATTCATCATTATTACATCATTACGCATTAAACTCTCGATATTAATGACAATTAGATGAGGCCCTCGGAGCTGACGTCCATCGATTAAGGCCCGAAAAAAATGTCACCGAGTGTACGTATATTTTTACTTTTAAATTCCCATTTCGGGTTTGCTCAATGAGGTTGGATGCATTGACAAGCGGCCATGTCGTCTGGTGCACAGCATCACGGTACCCTGATAATGCCCACTGTTTTTCCAACCGCAATTGCTCTGGAATTGCCGTCGAATAATTGTGATAAATTACCGACCTTCGTTCGGTCCCCGTCCTATGCATCACGTCTCAAGCAACACGAGCCGTACGTGTTGGTTTTTTTTTCTTTTCGAAGATCTAATGCATAGCGCACATGATCGACTTTATTTTCTTTATTGACATGTGGTAAATTCAGCCACTGAATTATGTAGACCGATCGTCGAATGGATGAACTCGACAATGGACGTTTTAAATAAACAAGACGATATAATATATGGGCAACGCTTAGAAGCGAAAATAATATATAACAATTTTTTGTGACATTCGTGTTAAAACAATAACATTTTTTATATCAAACTGATTCAACTTTAAATAAATAAGAATAATTTTAGCTTTCAACTTGATTCGAATGTGTTTTTAAGTAAAAACGTATTCATACAAAAATTCATTCGCATTATTTTGAATTTAATTTTCTGTTTGACATTAAAGTATAATGATGTTTCTTCTAACGTAAAAATAAATTATAATTAGGTTAATACGACACCTGTTTGAAATGCCATCAATGACTAGCGCGCAAAAGCTGTTTTGATTATTGAATCATACTCTTATCAATTAGAATATATATAAATTGTAAATATCGATAAAATCAAATGTTACTAAATCTGCTTACATTAAATATGTTTTTACATATACTTTGTATCGAACGAATCGTAAATAATCGAGTTTATTGAATGTCTCTTAAGAAATAAGTAAATTTATAACACAATACATTAAATGTTTGCATAAAATGTATACTTGAATCACATCAGAATTATCGAATACTAATGTCGTGATATAACTGAGTGTTTGTTTAATCATTTTAATATAATCAACAATAATTATATACAAGATAAAAAATTCATATAATTAAACCCTTGAACATAGTTTTGGATCTCTTATATGGATGCCTAAATAATTATATATTAAATTTAAGTATACAACTTGTTTATTAATTTGAGCTCAATGATGTAATGTGACAACCGAAATTTATGTTGATTAATTCAAAGCTTTGTTCATAGCTTCTTTGGTGGTCAGAAGGCCGACTGTTGTGGGACTTAAGGTGGGGATTAGCAGGTAAAAAAACTCACACATAAGTCCACCCAATATTTCTTAAAATACCTGTCTCAAATTATATCCAAGTACTCGTGGTAGGAAGGATTATTATAATCTTTGACAATTTAGTGGCGTTGTACAATATTCCGGTATATGTGTAAGAGGCATTCTAAAAAAACTGTTTTACTACTACAGCACCTATCAATTATCATCGTCGTGGTATGAAGTTCTGAAGGATATTTGCTACAGAAATTCTCATTAGATGTAGTAGCTTATATGAGTGACATGTGATATGTAGTATGGAGTATAAAGATACCTTAAACATTTATTTAATTATTGTAAATTCTACTGCTTATTTGATTTAAATTATACTGCTCAAAAGAATATTCAACTTTAATGAAAACAAAAATTTATTTATCAGAAGATAAATCTTTTTTTTTTAATTTTTTTTTAGTTTATTTAAAAAATAATTTGTAATATTTTTTTCAAATAATATTCTTTTATTTTAACGTTTTAAAAGTTATGTTTAAATTTTCAATATTAACACATTATTACATTGTCAACGAACTGGATTGGAAATACCAGTGTAAACTTTCAAGGGATTCCTTTACCAATAATATGGAACATGTAAATGTTTTCCTCTATCTATAGTCAATCCACTAGGTATAAGTTTACACTCCATACAAATGCCTTCACACGTGTTTATATTTACCTGCCTGTAAATGACGACAGCGATAGTATTTAAGTACATTGTACCCACAAAACATGTACATTAAATGCTTACGCCTATGTACATCGTTCGCCTTTTGTAGTTAAGCTAATATGTCACAGGGGGGACGAGTAAATCCATATATTTTATACACGATAAGTGGTGGTAGAAGACCGGTCAGCGAAGCGCGGTTGATAAACCCACGGTAAAAAAACAAGTCTCTCTATTTAGAGTACAAGCTACATAAATATCCATTAGATGTACTTATTCTAAACAGTTTTATTGTACAAATCTTTTGAGGTAGAAGTTCTTTGTAAATTTCATTACAATGTAAAGACCGTGTCATTCAAAAAGTGAAATATAATCATCAATTTATAACTGTAGTAGATACATAAATATACTCGAATATATATAATTTTTTGACTGTAAATAATTTTCTGGGAAGACAGTTTATGTTTTGTACAATATGAATAATGTTAGTTTACAATACCTTTTTTTTCGGTGAGGTCATCTATTTCGCACCGAATATAATTAGGAGCGTCGTGGTGATGATAACGATTAACAAATTAGTTCTGTAGATTCCTAAACGTACATTTAGTTGATAGGTCATTTGGATAAAAAGCTGCATTTTACTAACGTTTTTTTATTCTTTTTTAAATATAGATTCTTTTATGGTGAAAATTCAAATTAAATGTATCAAATAAGTTTTTTTTATATCTTAAAATTATCACGTATTGTTCGTTCCTGTGATGCTCAAATAGATGAATCTGTTTACATACAAAATGGACCATGTAGAATCGGACGTTAGAAGATCATGTTAGCGTCTCCAATCGAAGACATCATTCACAATTGTCAGGGAACTGTTCTACAAGTGTCGAGAGAGATCTCCCTCTAAGCGATTATGTCTTACGTCTCCTTCCCGCCGCTTCAGCTTGAAAGTATTGGCGTCTTTGGGAGAACATTTATTTTATTCGAGCAGACTTCGGTGTTTGTTCGGCGCAAAGAACAAACGCCACTCTCCCGCGTGTGAATGAATAAGAACGCCTCAAAAAGTGTAACTTTTGTCCTCGTGTGTGATGCGGATTTTAAAAAATAAAGTGATTTGTTACACTAGATTTTCTCCTCAATAAAATGTAGCACTTTCTTTAGTATCCTAAGTAATCCTAAATAGCTAACAAAAAAATCCTTGATAATTTTTCCCAAAATAAATTGTTGTACAATTTTCAACGATTTAAAGAATTAATTCGTTGTTTTACGAAAGTTATCCGTAAAGTAAAGTTCCCAGTGATTTTTCACAGTGTTAAGCTTGATTAATTCCATAAATGCGAACATTTTTGGAAAGTTCAGACTCTTACCTATTTTTCGACATGGTCGCCTCTGAAGTCAATGAAATTTTGCATGCGGTATACGAGCTTTTGAATGTCAGAGTCAGTAGTATAGTCCATTTATTAAAAAAAGATTCTTATATTTTTCTAATCGTTAAATCTAAGTGTAATAAATGTATATAAACTAAATTAATTTTAGTTAGCCTATTATATATTTTTATTCTTTGTAGAAATACAACTCTTGGAGAATCTTGGCTTCTGCTTGATTTCATAAAAAAAACTATAAAGTGAGGTTGATAGCCCCTCCCCTATGTTTATATATTTTTAGTTAAAACCTATAAAAAAATGTACATATAATAAACAACATGTAAGACTGTCAACTTATAGCAATAATATTTGTAGAATGTGAATAAAAACAGTAATATCACTCGTAGAATAATACAAATTCTTATGACCAAATAAATCTTTTAATTTTCAACTGGTTTATTGTACTGAATTATTTTTTTGGAGCTATCCTGCCTGCTTTTCGAAGAAAAAAGAACACTAACTAATTTAAACAATGTGTAGAAAGTTTTTATTAAAATTAAAAATTAATTGAAAGTGAATTCAATGCATTCTTACACATATGTCTTTAGTAATGTGTGAAATAATATTATATGATTTCATTGATATCGTATTATATCTACGAGTATGTATCTATCTTTGCGTAATCTACATAAATAATCCTTAGCCTTCGTATAGCTATCGATCCAAATATGTTAAGCCTCCCCAGCATGCTGTTACTCTGGCTGCTGCATCCTGACACATCTTCGGAAGGAGCGGAAAGCGTCCGACTGATGAAGAACACCGCGCCTCGTGGAGCGTCGTTTGTTCACGAGAGCTCGGCGTGTCGAACCCACACCTGGCTGAAGCGAACTGTTACTTCTACCGGACGATCAAAAAAACTACTCAACATCTATTAAAATATTCGAAATGAATATAATTTATAAAACGGTATATTAACGCAGTTTTTCACGAAAAATTTGGACCTCACCGGTAGGAGTTGTTGAACGTTGACTTTTTTCTCCACTACAACACATTTTTTCTTTAAAATATCGTAGAATAATATCAAAGAAAAGGCAATTTGTCCCAAATCGCTCAAAAGAAAGGCCTATAATTTGAAAAAAATATTTTTGTGCTAGATTTTAGTGTAAAGATAGCAAGATAGCAAAGATGAAAAAGAAACCTTAAATATGCTGAAGGACTCATTCCTACTCGTATATTCACAATAAACCACGTTAAATTTTACTAAAAAGAAAACTTACTGGTTGCATAAAATTAAATATTAATAAATAACAAAGTAATGAAGAAAAGGTAATCAGAAATATAAATAACAACTATTTATAAATAATATTTAAAATATTCACCCAGGTATGTGTCTTCTCTAAAGCGATAGATGTCTTGAATGCAAATAATACTTAAGTGCACATGCAACGTGTTGTCAATCGTATAACACGATTAGAATTATAATTAGCACATAATTATTTACTATTAAATAAATACTTAGGAAATTAGTTGCATTGTACATCGGTAGATGTCCTATGAAATTCTTACTACATTGTCTTTCAATTGATTAGAATAATTCATCGAAAAATATTATTTATTTTGAAACATTTTCGATTCAGATAATACTTGTTTTGAGTATAGTTTATATTTTATAAGATATAAAAGATTTTCTTTAAATTTGATTATATATCTTTAATTCTGTCATTTTTCTGCTTCTCAGTGTGACGTTTAAATTGTATTTATTTTTATAATTAATACTGTGTAAGCTGTATTCAAAATATTATATGTATTAAATATGAGTGTATCCTGGTACAAAATATTATTATTCAAATTGCTTACGAATATGCAACGTAGAAATTTTTTATTGAATTAAAAAGATAGATAATATGAAAAGTTATGCTTTAAATCACCTATTGACTATTTTAAATGTACGCTTGTGAGGCTGTTGAATTTCCAATGAAGTCTGGAGTGGATGGCGCTGTCTATTGAACGATTTTCTGAACACCCGGTAGAGCAATAAGGAATAAGTTTGAAGCCTGGAAATTTGTTAGACACGGTAACGCGCATTCTGAAAGTGCGGCCTGGTGAATTGAAATGCTTCCCCGACACTGGCGAATGTGAACTCGCGAGTGAATAGATCCCTTGTCGTATAAATGATACAGCAAACGAATATTTAATGTGAGTTTTATATTTCTAATAAAATGAAAATATGTGAACGTAAAAATTTAAATGATTAACAATATTGAAAGTGTTGCAGTAATGTTCAAGAACCAACAAAGGCGATATTAACAAATCTGATTTCTGAACTGTTCAAATCACAAGAATATCCAAGATCAAGCGTAGTAAAAAATATGTAAATTTTTGATGGCAAACGAAGCATTGGCCTACCCCCTACAAGATGGACTGACGATATAAGAAGAATAGCGGGAGTGACCTCGATGCGGAAGGCGGAAGATCGAAGAGAATAGAGACTCATGCGGGAGGCTTACGTTTAACAGTGGACGGACACTGATGATGATGATGAAATTGTTGATGAGTATCCTTAAGTAAGTAATTTTTACTGTGTATATACTCGTACCTTTTAAATAGTGCACATTGAATTCCTGACAGTATATGTGCTAAATGCATATATTCTTATTTGAAAATTAATATTATGTATTTTTTTGTGTCATTTGACAGAAATATATTGACAACTCAAATTGACATATTTTTTTATATTAAAAATTTAACAATTATTTTATGTTGTGGATCACCTACTACGGTCTATATCAGCTGCATTTATATATACACAACAATTCGTATAAAAATTGTCTTAAATACTAAGATTATTTTGACCTCAGTAACTGGGGTCAAATTAATACTTTTCTAATTAGCAATAAAATATATATTTTTTAAATATAATTAATGAAACTTTTTAAAATCTATTACTACATATATTTTAACAATATGTATATAATATGTATTTAAAATTATATTTTTTCTCTGCTTGACAACTGAATCGATAATTGTCCAGCTTATGGACCGAGCGTTGTGTAAAAGCTGGTAACCATTGTATTCAATTATATTATTGTAATTCACTTGGCATAAATGTATCGGCTCAGTCTGCTGACGTCACCGGCGCTTGCTTAGAGAGCCGTGGCCATTGTGCCGCTTAATAACAATCTCGTCACCATGTTATGACGTGTGAAACCTAATTAATATGTTAATTGACTAATTATCTATCAAAACTGAGCCTTCCATTAAATAACACAAAAACATACTGTAAAATTAACAATTTGTCTATACACACAATCATGATTAAATTATTCATTACAACAGCGCACTTCATACTTCCCATGTCAAGATTAAGATTTGGCTTAGTCACTTATTCTCATATATAATATATCATATACTTTTTTATCATTATTCTCCTCGTTCTCTTTTGTACGAGTAAATACTACATACTAAGCCAAACAATATAATCTAAATGCATAAATACATTGTGTATAAATATACATTCTACTAGTTTTAGATGACCTTTACAGACGCATTATAGAAGAAGTCACTTCAGAAAGTCATCAAGTCTTGGAATTCTTTTGCGTTTTCAGCAGCGACGTTCACAAGAGAATGGCCATTCGATCTTAGTGCGCAATTGGATTTGTTCTCTCCGTATTGCAGAAGAAAATCATTCAGGATGTAAAGAAAATCGTAGAAGCATTTTCAGATATTTTCCGGGTTGCATCTTTATACAGCGACCACAATATTGTATGAAAGAGTAGCGAATGCCTTTCCAATGAATTGTCATGGATGTGAATCGTAACGAGATGTCAGTAAACTTATAAGTAATGGTTAAAACCTAAGGTTCCATAATGATCATTCCACCTTCACAATTTTGATAACTTTGTATCAAAATAGAATGTCGATGATCTAAATAAATGGCAAAAAATGCATCGTTTTTCATGATATGATAAAAGAAGAAAATCCATAAATATTCTCAAAGCTCTATTAAACTATTACCGAACGTCATTAAATGATATTACTCGTCAAAAGCTAAACGTATAAGGAAATTTTAAGCGTGTAAAAAAGTATAAATAAACCTGATGAATTAGTTTCGAAATTTCCCGATTTGATAGGCAAATGTCTGAGCGCCAGTGTCCAGGGGTTCGATCCCCGCCATTATCTTCTCCGAATTTTTGTTGACAGAAATGTCATATAAGATGATATTTACTGTAAATTAATATCTATGAATATGAGTTTTAAGATCTTGGCTTAATTTCTGTCTTCTCTATGACAACGTATGTTAGTTCAATTACTGGAAGGTGACGATTTGCCTAGATATGTGTGGCAGTTTATGTTATTATTATACCACTATTTATATCTTTTTTGCTTCTCCAAGTAAAAAAGTGTGTCTTCAGCCTGCTTACATTTTCAGCTCTCTTAGACACGTAACCGTACCGTACGTTGTGCTCCGTTAAATGACGCCATTTAAATTAATCCCTACTGACCGTCCTCACGTTTGATACTTTATTCGCATCGATACCATTGATATACGCGGAAAAAACAGTATTTTTAAATGTTGAGGTTATTGGTCCACCTCAAACTGAAAGCACGATTGCCAGTTGAATGTGTCTGCTGTTATAGTGTACAATTTATTAAGTTTTTAAAAAATAGTTTGAATTAAGGAGACTCACGGCATTTGTGTAGAAGGGCGCTTGGTCTCCTGCGAGGGCCGGAAAGTAGGCCGCCATGCCGACCGCTGCTGCAGTGTCAGAGTAGGGAGCGCTGTACATGGAGAGCGGCACTCCCGCGGATGCGAGCCTCTGGTAGCTCAGCAGCTCGTACTGACAGGAGCAGACTGTCTGGCCGGTTATGGGGTCCTGGAAGATGGGTCTCCCGGTGTCGCAGCATCGCGGGGCCGGCGGTGGCGAGGCCGAGCGCGCGCGGGGCGCCCCGCTAGCTTGGTTGGCCCCCGGGGCGCCGGCTCCGCCCGCGACTCCCGCTGCTGGGGGCGAGCTGGACGCCGTTGAAATCCCGCTCTGGAACAAGTACAGAATTATTGTGCCTTTGAGCGCGCTGTCCGGTCGCCGGCGGCAGACGGAGCACATGCTTCCCAAGACCTCCACATCTATGATGAACCACCGTTTCAACCAACAAATATTGGAATTTATAGGATATAGAATAACACGGGAGATTACTCAATAATTTAAAATTCCAATATATAAGACTTGTTTACTCGTATTTTTGTACTATATATACCCATGTTGTTTAATGAAAGACTTAGTTGTGATAGTTATTTAATTAATAAATAATTAAGAAGTCTAATAATATTTGATAGTATCACCAATGAGGTTGACAATACATTTTTGTATGTAAATATCGTTAGACTGTACACAAGAACTACCAATACGTGATTATCTAAATTCTATTGGAACACATTAAGCTATTAAAACAAAGAATAAATTTTTGAAGCAATATAATTTTTCGTAATCAAATATAGCCTAGGTTCTCAACGTGGATGATAACGCCCCTTTGTGGGCGTTTGGGAATTTTAAGAGGGCAGTAGAAGACTCTAACAAAATTAAGAGGTCGTGAGAAGGCACTGTGAAGGCTTGTAAATAAATATTTTCAAAGTAGGCGATTGGAAAACTAAGATTAAAAATGATTGAAAGAGTGCTTCTTAGAAAAAATTAATGAAGTACAAACATCATTGTACAATTTGTTTAAGTAATAGCAATTGTTTTTTTTTTATTAATCAAGAATTCAGTTTTTTGAGATTTGAGTTGAAGGTTTTTTTTGTTTTATAAATTATTTACCGTCGGTCATATTTACATCCCGCAAATTTTATTGGTCTCTTATGGACAATACGAGAAGTTCACTCAAGCATAAAACTGCCTCAATTTATTACACTCTAATGCCTTTTATTATATTCCATAATACGTAAACTTGTGGTCTCCGTGTTATTATCATTAATCAATTTTGGATGCGAAAAATAAATGCGGCATTACTAAAAATCAATAAAATGTTTATTGGGTCATAACTTTATAACACAGTTTAATAATGACTTGAAAATATACTTTGATCTTGAATATACATATTCTGACATTTTCTGTGTCTATTCCTAGAAAATGTACTTTATCTGTAATTAATTCTAACCTACTAGTAAAATAATGTACATCTCATGTAAGAAATACTTATAGAGAGTCTTTGGCTTAGCGATAAGGAACGATACTATAGGTTATATCCAAATTAATATAAATGAATGGGTGAAATTAAATTATGAGTTTTATATTGAGTAAAATGCAATTAATTGATAATTAAAAATAAGTAATTAGTGTTATTTTGACTCCAAAATGAATTTTACAGAACATTTTAGTATTTGTTGGTTGAGGATTTTTCATTGGTGGTTTAAGGAAAGGCGGTGGAAAGATGTGATAATATTTTTTATTTATAAGAGTATCTTGGGTTGTAAAATATCTCCATCGACCACACGGGACTTAACCTTTCAGTTATCTGACAGCTAACTATAACTAAAATATCTCTCTAAAATGAAAAAAAAACTTCGGTTTTCATCCCTATACACATCTCATAATTCCACTTAGATAATTGACAAACATCTTTAATATACATTTAACAGAAAAATTATGTTAATATTATAGAAATTAGTTTTTTTTTATTTGGTGGTATTTTGAGATATGTTGTCTCTATTTGATTAGGCAAATATAAGCAGAATACTTAATATCAAATACAAATTAAATAATTTCGCCAAAATCAGTAAAACAGCAAACGCAGTTACGCAGTTAATTTCGCAAATTAAATACCAATACACAAAATCATGTATCACAAAATCGCTTAGCTTTTAATATTTAAACATTTTATTTGCAAAAAAAAACATATAAATGCAGTAACCTTTTGACAAACATATGCTTACTTAAGTATATTATAAATTATAGAAATTCGACTTCAATATACGAGTATATTACATAAACCATTGATTTAAAAAAAACCATTAGAGCCAAATGATGTACAAGAAGTATATCCATGTGTATGGATTACCTTATATAAAGTGATAAGGGAAGAATATAGGCTAGGAGTAACCCTATACATGTTACCATAATATATAATAATCATTAACACTGACAATAAATAAATGCACGGTACCCAAGCAGCCATTTTTTCTGCTTGCATAATTTATGTACATTGAAAGGGTTCTATAGGACAGTTTCATGATTGTAATCGGTTGCCACGGTTACCGTCAGTCGTCATGGCAACTAATGGTTATGCCCAAATGGCTAAACTACTGTGTAATAAAAAAAACTGTATGTGTGTCTCTTTAATTCGTTAATTTATCTATATTCGAGACATCCCCTCGAACGTACGGGTTCCCGACCAATCCCCGAATATCAGCCTATCTCCCCCTACCGCAAACGGCCATATTAACGTATTAGATTCAAACGTAAGCGAATTAACCAAAACCCGATCGGCGGGTATAAACCGACCGTATACATATCGTATCCACCCATCAGACAATGCTCGCCAGGCGTTCTATTCAGTACGATCGAAACGCACGCATGTATGAAATTCCTATTCAGGAAACACCACGAAAGGAGGCGTGTTCGGATATAATATTAAAATGACATTTAAAACGCATTAAGGGTGTCTATGTGTGAGTTTGTATCACGTGTGGATATGAAACTTGGAATATCACCTACAAAGAACCATAAAAATTGATGGTAAAACAGCGCCGTATGAAGAGATATAAGCGACGGGAAAATGAAACTAATAGTTGTGAAACTATTAGCTAAACTTTAAAGTTATAATTTCATTTAGTATGAAGATTTTCATGTTTCATACTGCTTACTCCAAGCCAATCAAAGAAGCTCGCCTTAAAAAAACCACACCGATTTTGACATGAAGATAAGGTAGCTTTTTTATATGCATTTCTGTATCAACAGCAATGCAAAACCCATTTCAGCCCTGCCATCAGAGACTGCTGTGGTAGGCACGTAATCGATTTGAAGGATGACAGGGTATTAACCTGACGCTTTAATGACATTGTAATATAATTAACGCAACACCCATAAGTTAATTCTTCTGCTTTGTGTGTGTGATATCAAATATATTTTGCCCAGTATCTTGTCAATATCTATTCGTCCCGTTTGTTGCTTAACATAAGGTATTGGGAGGAGCAGCCTTCAGAAGTGGATGAATAATAGCTTCTGCTAACGACGATGTAATTATTATTCGTGCAAAGCAGTTTTCTCGCTCTCATAATAGTGTCAATGGGCTTTTTCATGTCACATTACATATTATTTATTATGCCAAACCGCTCAGAGTGTATTCAATGGGTCAATGAATGAAAGCGTCGGATATCTTTTTCAGTAGTTGCATGTATGTGTGAGATTGCCACGTATCTCCTTTATTAATCATGTCCCTTCCCTACAAAATAGCAAACGATACATAAATACTGACTCGCTTTTACAACGTTCTACCTCACATTTCATTCTAAAAAAATACAAAAAAAGGGTTTTTTTCAAACTCTATTTTCATTTCAATGTATGACGGTTTCCGAAGAATTTTTCGAGAAATAAATGCAAGTAAATTAACCAAAAAAATTACACACTTAATTAGCAATAAGCGAGCATTATTTATCGATGAGATGGCAATGAATTAAACGTAGAGATATTTCCGTCATACAAAATGAATGCTAACCGTATGATATTTGAACTAAGTAAATAGAGTAGATACGGAAGGTAAGCTATTAAAATTAATGGAGACTTTCAAACAGCATGTCTTTGTAAGAACCTCTTGAAAATTGTTGGTGCAAAATAAGCAGTTATCATCGATGGTTTCTAGAATAGGTGAGACCATCGATGATAACTGCTTCTTTAAGAATCTTAGTGTGTTAACTGAACAGATGTTTCCACGTAAGAAAATATTGTATAAAAGCAATTCCTTTTCCAAATTTCAGAAAATTCGAGGCATGAATCTTATTCGTACTAAGTATCTGGGAATAAACAAACCTTAATAGTGGCTATTTATTGAACTGTATTACAACCAGATATGGCATATAAAATATTTGATGATTAATTTTTTACTAAAAAAAATGTTTCGTGAGTCAATAAGTTGGAACGTTTTCAAAAGCAACGCAATAAATAAAATAATAACCATACAAAGTTTTAAGCTACATATCAAACGGTAGAGCTGTCCTCGTGACAAAACGTTACAAAGTGCCTTCAGAAAATGGCCTTATGAATATTTGAATGTGTGTCTCTATTGATAACTCCTTAGCGTTTCATCTCAGTGTGAGAGGTAATTTGGGCTTTCAATACCCACCGCATTGGAAGCGAGTACACACTAATTATCTTTACATTATTTTCTAACAGTTTGTTCATGCAAAGTGACCGTCAGTCATACAGAATGTCCCTTTTTTATTGAATGCTCATAAAAACACACTTTTTGTGACGGCATCTTATATTTATTCGAATGCTTCTATTGCGAAATTAACCCTTTAAAAATCCAATGTTAACAATTCAATATGTGATTACTTATTTAAACTTTGAGACGTAAAATTAACTTGAGCTAAGACAAGGATTATGTCAACTGATAAAACTTTATGGGAGAAATTTGTGGTGACCGTTTGTTGGAGAGGAGATATAGAAGAAAATACATTAAGAAACAGTTGTTCTTTTCTCCGATTTATCGTTCACCGTTGAAGAGTTAATCATCATAATGTGATATGTTCAAATAAAATCATCATAAAACGATTCGCCGCAAACGGTCAAACTTACTGCTTAAAAGCGACGAATTCCACAATTAACCATTATAACTTATGAAATAAGATGGTTTATGCTCTTTTGAAGCAACCACTAACGTGTTTTGAGATATCTTAAATTGAAAAATATACCAATAATGCCGATGGAGTAAAATATAATTTCCTATAAAAATGTTTTTCATATTAATTGTTTTATACAAAAGACCCATGCTTCAGATAAACGTCTGGAAATTCACGTTTTAAATCAAAATATTGTTCATTTCTCATTTAATTACAATTATATTATTAAATAAGAAAATACATTGAAAAAAATTTTTGCTGGGTTAAATGAAAATAATTAGTAAAATATTTAATTCATTATACTTCTTCTGAAGCTTTGCGCATAACCGTTACTGTATTCATTCCATACGGAAGAATTATCAAATATTATCATCAAATTATAATAATCACAAAAATCTCACTTTGTGTATTTAAAACAGATTTAAATTTGCAATATTAAATATTAATTTTTCCTTGTTTCACTAAAAGATTACAAATTAATTGCGTTCTATTTTTAACACCGCCCAGTTATTTTTTCAATTACTTTTGTCGACTCTGCTAATAATGGTTAAAATTCAAGATACGGTTTTAATCATTTTATTTTCACTTATTAATTTCAAATGAGTTTCTTACTTTAACTTATCAGCGTTTGTTATACGTTCGTAAAATAACGGGGACTTTGTTTTTAATTTTCATGACTTATTAAAATACAATCGATTGTCATTCTGTATTGAAAGAAACATACGTGTTATTAAATATTTATATTTACGCTAAACTGAAAGTGCAGATATAATTAATCTATTCGATAGTACTTTGAGTTGTGAAGCTATGTAGTGACCTAGCAAGAAATATGGCAACTCACAGAATTTGGCAGTCTAACTTGAATTGATAGCTGATAGATTTTATATATACAAGGTATTTAGTTTATATTATTTACGAAATCAATCAAATAATGTATTTAAATATCATGATGAATTTTGTTAAAAAAAAATACATGATTATGACAAAGAAAGCTTATAAATTACGTTTAAGAAATGATTAAATTATGTTTACTGTGTGAACTGCAAATTTTTATCTTCAATTCGTTTTTAAACCATTTAATGGCTCAGTAAGTGCAAACACTACTTTAATTATTGTATGTTTATGTATTACTGAAGAAAAATTAAAAAAAAAAATCTAGAAACTGATAAAAATATATTTATTTTATGATCTAAGAATTCTGATCACTTCTGTCAATATTTTCTCACCGGTTATTACTTTCAAATTATTATTATTAATACTTTCAATAGAGAGGGGGCCACATGGACCACACAATGCACGACTATTAAATTTTTTAAATAAACAGTTTTGGGCCTCGCAGCTGCTCCCCCGGGGGACGACCTCTCTCCAGTGGACCAAAAGGTTCGCGGACGACTAAATAAATAAAGCGAACCGAATAACACGGCCCGAATAACACGAATAATGATTTCGATGACAAATGTATAAATAATAACACCGACATTTTTCTTATCTATCTGACGATGAATATATGTTTTTTATTATTATTATTATTATATATATTGTATAACTCATAAATGTCATTAACATAGACGGAAACCAATCGTATTTTCTTGTCTGTAATGAAATAAATATTAAATGAATATTAAAATTTTAATTAATAATTGATTAATATTTTTGATGTTATTAAAAAGTTATGCTTACATTTTATAATGTGATATTTTAAATTTTTACATAATTCATTATTGGCTTATGTCTTTTCAGCGAGTGACGAATGACTTAAAAATAATGTAAGCACTCTTTGTATCAAAAAATAATTTAACATCGTGATTTCGACATTGAGATGATTTTTATTTTTAATCGAGCTATCTTCCGTCGCGATCAGCTTGCAGCTTGTAAGGTAGACAATAAAAAATGCTCCGCGGACTTGATATATGGCACTTCTGTGCTGAATAGGTACGTCTCGTGATGACCCTCGCTGGACATATCAGATGCATACCGATAATGGTCTGAGATGACTTATCGTCAAGGATAACGCCTTCCGGTGTGATGGAGTTGAAAATAAATACATTATTCGAAACTCTTTTTCTATATTTAAGCTGCATCACAAATTACCCGTTATAAATATTTTCTTAAAAATTAACAATTAGTCGTCTTAAGTCCCCAGCATCTTGCCCTTTATAATGGTCAGCATTACGTGGTGTTGACTTTTTACGACTTTGAGATCCTTGCAGTAGAAATAATAAGTCTGCTTGCATTTATGTACTAATATTTTGTCACTAGCACGGCATCCTAAATTCTATTGAATTCGATATTAACAAGTTGATAGGAAAACATTAAAGAATAACGAACCGTTGAAAAATGGTTTTAAGGTTTTTTATATCCTTTGGTTGTCATTTTCTGTGTGTAGAAAAGGATTACCAAAACCTGATAAACGTATATGTAAATGGTGTCAGGAAATTCTGTGAGAGAAATTTACATTTTTGTTAGAAGGCGGATGATAAGCAAGACAACGATTGACGCATTGTTTTTATTATTTTAGAGTAAATACACAGATTCCCATTGTGCTTTAGTCTTAAGAGTTTGACTTTGGTGAATCATTGCATACACATACATAAATGAAGTGTAGAGTTCAGGCATCCGAGTCAATCTGTTCTGCGTGTGTCGACAAAAAAAAACCTCTAAGTGCGAAACGAATTAACGGATCGGTGTGTTCCCATAACCGCTTCTGCCGCTAATCGATAAGCGATCGGTAGGCGTGAGAACGTCGACCTCGTACTTAAAAACATCCCCCTTATGATATTCAGAAGGGTTTTTATTTAGATAATTAAGCATGGAGTATATAGACAAACGGAATAGCAAGGATATTATATGTTTTATATTATTTGTAATTCTATTTATAAATCTTTCTTATTTTAGGTCAACAAAATTGCAGTAAATGACATTTCAATATTTCAAATAAAAAACGTTCCATAACTTATTCAAATTCATTTAGAATGAGTTTATTATGAGTTTGCGGGATTTATTAAATTTTTATTTCAAAATCTATTTCTAGTGTTGTAGGTATTTAAATATGTATTTTTTTAATAAAAAATAATTTTTATAGTCCGTTGGTTACCATGATGACAATATTATTGAAAGAAAAATAACAAATCGCAACGAATGATGCTAAATAGAACTGAATCTTGACAAACCATTTTATATATTTTTTAAATATCTTATTTAAAATGCATTATTTTCGTCATTTTTATATTACATTTGCATTGGAAACTATGGATGACAACTATATAATTGATTATTAAAACAGAAACTACCTAAATATATTTTAAGACTATGTAAGTATCAAAACAAATTCCAAAAACAAAATGCTATTACACATTATACACAGACACTAACTGTGAATGGTGTTCACGGAACAACTTTTGCTTACATTTTTTTTTATTATTATTGTCGGTGATGTCAATTTTTACTTAAAAAGAAGTATTGAAATGATTGATTAAAATACTTATTTTTTGTAGTTAGCTTCACTGGGTTTCGATCCGGTGTTTGCTCGCGTGACTGTCACGAAAATTAACCTCTCGCTTAAACTCAGTTCCCCTCGTCTAATGGGATGCTTCGACAAGTAATCTCTCCGTCGCAAAAGGGTTCAATTTTTCTGCAAAGTTGTAGCGTCTCTGTAAACAGATTCGGGTAGACACAATAGGTTAAAACTTGCTGTACATAGCTGTTGATATTTTCACATTTCGCCTCGGGCTGGCGATAAATCATTTTTGGCCGCTCGCGTTGTTTGCCGTTCCCGAGACGCCTCAAACTGGAAAAAGTCAATTTCAAACTCACTTTCAAAGACAACGTCTTTTAATTTATTATTATGCGAATAATGCGACTTTTTGCCGCCGCTGCTGTTGATCCAGCGTGGAATATTTTAAGCTCTCAACCAACCAAATATTTATATATATTTCTTTAGCATTCATTTTAAGATTCATTTAAAATATAAAATATATAGTGATTTTAGCATTGTTTTTCACAGATCACTTGAAAAAATGTTTATAACTGAAAATAATATGACGGTTTCACTCTTATTGAGGACTTCGTCAGTCTTTATTTTTCGCAATTATTTAAAAGTTACACAACAAACTAAAAAACTATTGATTATGTTTTTTTATATTATTGATACTAAGCCTAAATTTAACTTTACTTTTAAATGCATTGAACAATAAAGTATCCTTCTTCAGATAAATCAAGGTTTGAGATTAAATCCTCCATTGCAAGCCATTATTTCGACAATTTAATGAAATGATGTAAATTAATCATAATACGCAATTTTATAGAAAGCAGAATAAGAAGAATACAAAATGAGATTGTGTATTTCAAATAGACATACATATTTAATTTGAATATATAGTATATTGTTGCTATTGACTAAAGTTCTATTTAATAGGAAATTTATTTTTATATATATCACTGAAGTAAAAAATAATTAGTAAAAAAATAGTTTAAAATATATTGAATATAATGATTACATGTATTAAAGTTCATAGAAACATTTTATTATTTTGAATGTAATATTTGTATGCGGTTAAAATCTCTCGATCAAAATACAATTAATGAAAAAAATTACATTTAAATTATCCATAAAAATCAGTATTTACTGCATCTTATAATGTTAATGTATTAAGAAAAGTCTGTATATTATTTTATGTACAACGCAAAATCGACGTTTTTACTATGTCGGCTTGATTACTTAAGTTATTATATTGAATTGGCACCTTCACCTTTAACATAAGTACCGAACGATACGCTACAATCAATTATTGTATATTATATACGTACATTCGTTATGTAAACGCGAATAAAATCTACTAGTATGGATCGGTGAGGTCAATATGTTACACCTGGTATTTCTTTCAATTTACATACATAGGGTTCACTGCTAAGCACCTTACTAGATTAATTCTAAATAATATTTGTCGAGTACTTACTAAGCCGGAGCGGAAGCCAAAAAAGACCATGTAAGTCGTGTGTAAAAATATACATAGTCGTACATCCATTGAACTCAAAGCTCCACTGTAAGTATGAAAAGTAATACGCAGGTTTTGTAGGAAATTTCAACAATTTAAAACAAATTATTTATTATTTATTTCAATGTCAAAATTTATTTAATACTATCCTGAAATAATATAATACAAAAAGATAAAATTTAAAAACATTTTATTAATATAGGTATTTATGATTATTAACAACAATTATTAAAAAGTCCCGAAGCTCGCTAAACAGAAAACTTCACGAAATTACTTTAATAAATAAATTTGTGGAGCTCATGCCAAAACTGGGCTTCTCTCAATTAGATTATAATAATATTCAAGTCGTTATGGTTGAACAGTCTGATCACTCTCCCAAGAGGCATAGTCTCTGGCAGGTTAGTATTAGTTCTAGGATGAAACAATCTGTGCCTCCTTATTCTTAAATAATTGTCAGGGACAAACAAACCGATTTCCAAAAAATATCAGGATTTCTGAACACGCCGCGCACTAACCGAAAGAAATGCATACTCAAGCACAAATCTGTTCTTTATATTGTTTGCATCCATTTTTAAATCGTCTATTCACGACTTTTTGCAAGCTTTGGGCACGATTCAATGGTGGAAAATAAGTAAATATTTTTTATTCCGATTTCATTTAATCAAAATATGCAGCGAAAGTAACACACCAATTCTTTTCAAATCATACTTTCCACATATATAGAGGGACAATTATCAATGTAAGATATCCGATACTAAATTTTGAAATGAAAATAATATGTAAAACACTCTCAAATGTGAGTAAAAACATAATTTATCTTAAATTGACCTCTATAGCAGCCAAAGGGTTAAAGTAGCGATTTCATATGATTGACTAAAATAAGGAAATAAATATTAAATAACTTATAAATTGAATAAAATTACAATACTTTTTTAAAGATTTTCTTTGCATTTCTAGCCTAATTTCAGCGACATGTACGTATCGTATACGCAAGATAATACTGTTTCTCGGTATCTAATGTGCAATTAACATTATGACGTTCGATATGACGCATATCGCTTGTAAAAAATAAATTCAAAGCTAACTCGGCCAGAATCTGTTACTAGTCGCTGATAAAAACGTTAATTTACAAGAATGAAAATTTCCCTTATCTTGACAGCTGAACTCCGATACAAATGTTCCGATATAACTATATCTTGTACCGATCACACTACAAAGCGGTCCGATATAACATACACCGTATAAAAGAAACTGCAATGATTCACATACATATTAAATTGCCTATCTTTTGTATTGATTACTACGCTCATAGCTATCGCGTGAATAATAAATAATAAAATTAAGTCTATATTATTTTATATAAGTAATCAAAAACATTAATTTAATTAAATAACTGAGATTATTTTTAGTAACTATACGCAAAAATATCTAATCAAGAAAGTGAAGGTTTCAAATCACGTTTTTTTTCATATCTTTCAATATGTAATTAACACAAATTGTACAACAGAAAATAGTAATTTATATTTATTCAATAATACACCCATACCTCGCTTTACGGCCTAGATACGTTCCACGAAAAGAAACAATAATTCTAATACAAATTCAATGGGATCGTGTACAATTTTTTTAAATATGTAACATAGTTTATCATTCAAAACGTGCCTCAATTGAAGAGAGCCGTTATAGCTAAATGCCGTATAAAGAGCGGCCGTATAGTGAGGTATGGGTATATATATTTGTAAATAATTTTTTGGTAATATGAGCCATTTAAAAGAGCCATCGATGTTACCAAATACTGAACAAAATCTATTTAATGTTGCTCGCACTAAGAAGAAAACGAAAAGTGTTCTCATACGTACGTAGAAACAAAGAAATAATGGTAAACATTTTTTTTTAAATTATTTTGGTTAAATAATTAGAAATTGTTTCTTCGATTTCCGAATGAATTTTGCATTGACTTAATAAATAATTCGCTTTTATTAGTACTTTTGATTATACTTCACACTCTAATGGTGAATAAAATACTTAAGGCAACCTAAGAGTTTCTCATACATTATATTAGAGATCTCGCTTACATAATTCCCTAACCGTCGTTTATTCAAATCTTATAGATTTCTGGAATTAAACTTTGTTGTATTTAATTCCACGTCGATAAACTAGCTTTTCGTAATGGCGTGCACTAACAGCAACAGAGCTTGTGGAAAATACAGCAATACTTACTATTTATATTGTACAAATTTACTTACAAACTTGTTTACTTAAAATCATCGAGATAAACCATTTAAGGCCGAGGAACTGGACTTAGCCGTTAAACTACACCGGCCAACACACGGTACTTACATTCTTTGAATCGAATTTATCACTGTGATAATAATAATTTTGGAAAACTAAAGTACATCTTTAAGGCGAATATTCCACAATGTCTTAAAACTAAGGCGCTTAACCAAGGCATCCTCCCTGTATTAACTTATGGCGCAGAGACGTGGAATCTGACAGCAAGTCTTACCCATAAAATAAAGGTCACCCAGCGTGCTATGGAGAGATCCATGCTCGGAGTGTCGCTAAAAGATAGAATCCGAAACGAGGAATACGCAGAAGAACTCAAGTAGTGGATGCTACCCAACGAATAGGCACGCTCAAGTAGCAATGGGGAGGACGTATCTGTCGAAGAGACGACGGTCGATGGGGAAGAAAAGTATTGGAATGGCGACCAGCGGCAGTGACCTGGATGCGAAAGGCGGAGGATTGAAGAGGATGAAAACTCATGTGGGAGGCTTACGTTCAACAGTGGATGGATACAGGCAGATGATGATGATTAGGGACCCTTAAATATGCTTAGTGAATAAAATTGAGCTGACACGAAGCAAAAAAAATGTTGGGCATATGGACCATGTTAGAAGAAGATGCTTCACCATTATATAATAATTATTTAACTGTGATATCAGCCACTTATTGAAGTGCATGGTCACTTTAAATTTTCAAGATAAAGTTGTCTTAAGCCTTAACTCATTTTAGGTTAGCTAGTTATGATGAAATTCTACCAAATACATTTAATGTAGGATTGTTCTTGACGACATCACGATGCAGTAAAAACGACTAAAATATGAGTATATATAGAAAATGTTTCAGTTTTTTAAAGAGATACTTATATGACATATCATAATACATTTAGCCATTACTGAAAAAGTGATATGTTATGTATTAATCTAGCGTATGTGAAGTGTTAAGTACCCAACACATTCACACGCTCGTGCATGTATTACGTGTTCTGTTACTTATCTACATGTTTAAATGGAGATATGCTGTAATTATCACTGTTAAAATAAATGAAGCTCTACTTAATAGGTTAATGTAGCCGAAGAGTACATTGAAACAATATGTAAGTGTCTATTCATAAGTATACACATGTACTCGCTTAACAAGATATTAGATTGTACATGTGTCGGTAATAGCGAATTTATACCTTTACTTAAAATATTACATAAACGTCATTATCAATAAAATTTAAAATCATTTTTACACCTCATTAATATAAAGTTTTTTTGTCATATAGTCTACACATTTCGCGCGATTAAAAATAATTATGTAGATGAATGGATTACTATTCAGCATCATGTTTGTCAAAGAGAAAATGCTAACGCATTCTCAAAATGGTAATCATCATATAATTCACATATGAGATCTCTCCATCACCATATGATAGTATTATTCAGAATGTTTTTACATAAAACATGTTCTAGTTTGAATATTAAGGTTTATTATGTAATAAAAGATAAATCAATATCATTTACATCTGAAAAACCGCAGCTTAGGAGAGGATATTCGTATGTAACTTCTTAGGTTTTCACGGCCAGATTTGATTTTGTGGCTTTTGGGTTTAGCCGTGTGTATCGAATTACTCCTTTTCAATATTTTGACCGCCAACTAAGTTATCAACCCTGAAGAAGACTCCTGCAATGGCGGTTAAAATATTGGAAAAGAGTAATTCGCCACACACGGCTAAACCCAAAAGCCACAATATCGATATTCGTATGATTGGCCGTGTATCTGATGTAAGTAGCTACTTAATTATGTGAGTAATCTAGCATGTTTGAAATATGCTTGTTAAACTACAAATACGTTTTGTTCTCAAAATACAGGTTCATATTTCAGAACACTATGAGAGGTCGGCGGCAAATCATTGAGGAGCAATGACACCACCTAGTTACGTCTTATGGAACTACTTGCTTCTTGAAAAGAATTAAATTGTGAAAATGATGTTTTCGCTAACGACTCTCAACAGCAGACATGCTGTCGAGTACATATTATTTAACAACGCACAGTCTACGCCCGTTTACCGCGCAGGTTGAAACAGCGCAATAATTATTACCTCACGCCACACGACTGACTTTTATACGTAAGTTTGCTGACACGTCACGTCATAACTTAACACGAGGTAGCCTGTACTGATGGGGAGTGCTTCTCCAAAGAATCGTTGGCGAAGAGAACTCCAACTGACCAAATCATAAGAAATTCAGTAAACGAGTCTAATCTATGACGCTTTCAAGTGATACGCTAATTAAAGTAAATTATTTTTTAAAAATTAGTTAATCCATCTCTTAGTAGACACATGGCTAGTCACTTAAATAAACTTCACATAACACAGGTGCCGTCTTTCAAATCCTCGTGCTCTTGAGGCCGTCGGGAAACATGTTCTCAGGTGGAGTTTTGAATTTAGAAATGGATATTGACACCTGACGGATTTTTTACGGCAATTTTTCTCTCTATTTCTTCTTCTTTACTGTGACTAGTTTTCATATTGTTATTTAAAAAAAAACACGGTTTATTTATTTACTGTTGTTACGTACTAAATTTGTATTAAAAATATTATTTAAAATTGATGCGTTCATTATCGGTGATTCTGCTTCGTTACTGCATTAAAAGTTTTCATTTGAGGTATTGAAGAAAATTTAATTTTTTTGTTTACTATGAAGTGCAATTCGATTCAACGAGAGGCCGCTGTACACGTCATACTAAAGATCGTTAGTCGGCCTAACATATTCCAAAGACAAGACACATTACTAGAAATTAGTTAGGTAATGATATTTCTTATGCCGGGAAAAAAACGTTGGCAAATCGCCGGCTAGAGACTCGAGTGCCGGCGATACCAATATCGAAAAGGTTCTTTTCCGTTAAGCGATTCTAAGAGAGAACACAGTCGCTTGAGATGTTGTGCTGTCGGGAAAGATTTCATATAGAGTAAACAAGAATATTCATAAATCGCTTGTAGTAACTCAAGTGCGATTCCTTATCGCGGCCATTTGAAGCCGCCGCGGTTTAACATCAGCAGCCATTTTATGTGTGGCTTAACACTGATTCACGAAAGTAGGGCTGAACTGTAAACTGACCGAAGAAAATGAGACATGTGGAGCAGATAATTCAATATCTTATCGACGGTAAAAAAGTGTAGACTTTGTGGCTTAAAAAATAAATCACGCACTTTATTTTATTTTTCAAACTTTCAGTAAAAAAATCAATTGCATTTTTACCCGTGATTGCGATATGCACAGTTGCCACATTTCTTAAAAGAAATTTGATGGACATTATTTGAAAATAATCATAATAAACGTTTTATCAATAGGACTAGTGAAACAGGAAGAATCCACGTAATTGAAAATACGAAAATATTTTCTCACTAAGTATAAGAAAAAGAAATTTGATTTTAGCAATTTGATTAGCGACACAATGTTCATAAGCTTACATACGTGCGGCTTGACTGCATCACTTTACGCCTCCACAAAATAACTTACATTCTGAAATTAAGGATTGATGTATCTTGTATACAATTTTGTATAATTGTAACAAAGTATGATGTGATGAAAATAATTAACTGGTAATTTAATTGGCATTTTGTGTTACTTATCGTCATTGAGATGAATTGAAAACGGGATTGGGAGCTTAATGTCCGGGTGATTGGCAGCCCTGATTCCCAAGATGGCATTTTTTAGTACGTGGACTCGCCTGCCCTAAAAGGCGACCATTGGAATACGTTGCATAATACAACCATTCTTTATCGACCCTAGTGGAACCAATATTATATAATAAAAGTGTACCATCGTGGGACTCTCACATCTTGGGCACACTGGGAAAAAAAAATATTACAGATTCGTTGCTAACTCTGTTTGTTACATAGTAAATAAGTAACACGATTATTTTTAAGCAACATTTTAGACTATTCTTCTTCGTAGTATCAATCCAGTGGATTGGTTTGCAGCAACAAAATCTTGCATCTCGATCTCCTCTCTTCTAGATTTTCTGCAATCCTCTTTAGCTCAGCATAAGAGCTACAACTCGTGTCCTCGAACACTTGCTGCAAATACTCCTGTCTAGGGCGCCCTCTGCAGTTTCTACCCTCAAACATCCCTTCCACAATGTCGTGAAGAAGACCATCGTGGCGCATGATGTGACCGATCCATCGGGCTAGCCTTTATGAGATGGTTCTTACTAGGTTCATATCTTCCTTGATAAGACTATTAAACAATAGTAATAATGTAGTTATAATAGTTTATTAAAAGAGTTTTATTATAAACGAGTAAATAAATACAGCTCTTTGATGTAGAAGTGCTTAAAGAAACAAATAATCATTTTCGAAAAATCATCAATGAAGAATTTAACAGGAGACTTGTACTCTTATGAGATTATCGAAACAATTCTCATTCATGAGCAGTGCGACTAGAAAATAAGGAATTAAATAAGCGAAGATCCTAATGAGTGAATTCGAAACAATTAAGCATTTGTGTTTTGACTTACAACATTTTCAAAAGTATTTTATGTATATTCAAAAAATAATAATATTAAAACATCGTATACATTGTAAATTTTTATAATATCAAGTAATAAAGTCACCAGAGTATATTAAAAAGTAGCAAGAATCAACTCGTAAATATTTTTTTTAGTTATTGAGTTAACATAATGTTTCTTTTAGTTAACAACTCATTGCCTTGGAGTCGTCAAGTAATTACTATATATTAAGTCTCTTCTCAAACTAAGGGTTTCTAACTTATAAAAAAATAATGGATTCAGAAAATATTTCGAATCGAAAAGCCACTTCTCTCGGTTCGAAAGCCCAAAAGCCACGATCCGTTTTCATTTCTCTCGGCACTTTGCCCGGCAGCTTGTTCCGCATCGTATAAAAGAACGAGTCGGAAAGCCAAAACAGGTTTCGAGCATCTCGGTTTCTCGAAATAATGAAGTGCAACATGTAAATAAGATATCGCCCTAAGTGAATCTGGACCTGAAAGAGATTCAATAAATGCTCGCTCTCGATCGATCTTTAAAAAAACATATTATTGGTATCAATAGTAATTACCAAAAAAACAATTTTGTGGTCTAACCAAACACGCATAATTTCTTACGTGAGTTACACTAAATAAACTTATTATATTGAGTTCATTCATTAAAATGATTTCATTTTATCGTTCGAATAAAAATACATTTTAGTAATTAAATATACACACACAATTATACATCAAATTTGTATACGCATCAATTCATTCAGAAAAATATCGGCAGACGCGGGATTCGAACCACGAGCCATGGAACCAACCTTAGCTCTGTTCTTTTTACACCGCCCAGTCCACTCGACTATTTCTCCGCCTGAACGGACCCGTGAAAGATGATGTATTTATACTATTGTTACCATTGTATAACGATAGATGTCTCTATAGTATATATTCAGAGTATGTATATTTTTTTATTTTTTATTATTCAATCAGTCTACATTTATTCACAAGCTTTTTATATTATTGCTTTTTTTTTCTTTTTGAGCAATAATAAATGAATAGTTTTGTAAGTGAGTTGTACTCAAATTTCAATAAAAACGTATGTTTAATCAATCGAAAATAGAACAATAAATATAAAATTGCACTTTGGTATTTAATTAATAATTGTACATAATTCATCGTGTTATTCCTCGGCAATACAAAATATACATAATTAAAAGAATACGAATACGAATACATTACATTTCTACGATATATAAATTACTTCACTATAAGTATGTTATTACTCGTAATGATATTGCTGATTGTTTTTTTCATGCTTCATGTACAATTATATAATGTTGTGTGAACACAAAACGACATATTTTCTATATATATATTTATACTATTTTGTTGTTTGCGTAGTTTTTTTAAATTTATTTATTATAAGCGTGCTGAGTAATTAAAACTTATGGCGATAAGAGCAACCATGCCACACAAGTAGAATAGACCCATCGGCCTATAAAATCTCAATTTTATTTATTTCGTATTCAGTCAATACAAGTCTCCGCTAAATTAGTCATCATATTCCGAAAACAATAATATAAGCAAATTAATAATATTTTTAATTTATTTTAAGAATTATAGTTTTTTTAGATTCAGAAAAAGTTAGTGTCACCCTTTGATAGAAAAAATAATGTATTATATTAACCCTTTCATTACGGCTCGGTTTGAATACAAATTATACTGTCAATTATAAAACTAGTATTTGAAGCATAAATGTACTTATCTGGTATATTTCATATATCACATTGGTTCTTGTATTCTTTAGCTATCAGATGATGCATAAAAAACTATTCTAAAGAAGTAGCAAAGCGATATATCACGTCAACCGATTTCAACGGTCAGAAAATCTTATGACAATCGATGCGAATGGGTTAATTCTATTTCGTCAAAGTGCCACCGTATTGTTGAATAAGTTCGGTTTATTGTCAAACAGTGTTTTGTGTCATAAAATTGTGTTTACTCAAGCACAGTTGTTGGTAAGCGTCGACGAATTTAAGAAAAATTTTTATCGAAAAAATCCAAAAATGAAGTGATGGTTTTGTACTGGCGGGTTATATTACAGTATTATTTTAATCTTTTTAAGTCGGGCCTTTTGATCGCACTTTATCTTTCGACTAAATTGTGATAAGTAAATATTCGATAAATGTAAACATGCATCGAACGTTAAGTATACCTACTACTTATCAAAAAATGTGTATTTTACTCGTACGGTGTATAGTGTATGTAGTTATGTATTCCATGGCGGTACATTGTAATACAATATCTACATACATTAGCGTACTCACGTAAAAAATATACTCCAAAATGCTGCAAGCTTTTCCTTTTTAGACAACTCGACACATTATTTATTTCAATCCTTAAAGAAACATAAAAAAGTAAAAAAAAACGTTTAAAGAAAACTGTTTGAACACTAAATTAAAATAAACTCTGTCGGGTATTGCTCAATGGTCAAAGCGTTTGCATTGCAAGCCAAAGGTCGTGAGTTCGATGACCGACGGATTAAAAAAAAAGGATTTTTAATCGATATCCGAGTTCTAAAATATCCCCGGTTGGTGTGATTTTGATCCCTCACCCGTAAAATGCCAGTCATAGCCTATTAATTTAAATTGGTGGTAAACGAACAAAGACTACCCATTCATAGTAAATTCCTGTTATAATAAGGATAATGCGTGAATCTCGGAATGTAGTCTATGATGTTGGCGGATCAATACTCCACATGCAGCGCTTAGCCATATGCACTATATTAAGCTTCAAAGAATTCCACAGATGAGACTTCAGAATTACTATCACCATCTGTCAGTACTCTCTTGTATGTTTTTACATAAAACACTCTAAGTGTACATCGTTGGAGGCTAATATAATTGGGAAGAAATCTGTGAGAGTATTTTTGAAAACTGACTATATATAATATTTTTCTGTTCCGCCTCTGTAATATACAAGGTTCGGGTGTGCATTACAGCGGATATGACGATCACTTACTTTGAAATAATTATTTTTACCGCGCGAGAACTCGGCGTTTTATATAACCTGGAACGTGCAAAGCTCCTTTGCTTTGTTGCTAACCACAAGTCAAATATGACATGTTACTTGCTGCCAACAAGTCACATGTCATATTCAACTTTTTACACATAAAACGTTAATTCGTACCAACGAGAGGGTTTAAGCCCTCCAGTGATCTTAATATCACACAATCGTCGTCAAATAGACACTGCGTATAAAAATGATGCGTTACTGCTAATTTGTATAAATAAATACGCTTATTACATACGTCCAGGGGTACAATATAAGGTATTTATTTTTTTAATAGTTGGGGACCTAAGTTTTATATATTAACATGTTTTTTAAGTGACTTGAATTGTATGAACGATGTAACCCAAAAAGAAAGATACTGAAAGAGCATACTTATAATAAAGAGTAGGTGTTAAAGAATCGTTTTTGCTACAACATCTTACCTTTTTTTTTTTTCAGCATGTTTTAGATGAGTATGTTGGTTTCTAGTAGATGCAAGAGGGATAAATTATTTGAGGTCATAGCAGCAGAAGCTAAAGACCAACCATAAGTTTTTGTTCCAAGGATTGTAGTTTAGAAGTAAGTGTGCACGTCTAGATAAATGTCTCCAATTCTTATTATACCGCTTATTGGAGAGATTGACATTGCACGAGAGAGTAAACATTTATGGCATTAGTGTATTAAAAAACCTACCTGTTGCATTAAATATGGAGTTGGAAAGGTGATGTGTAGAAGCTGACGTGATCAATTGAGAATGTTTAAAAGAGCTGCGTCCAAGACAGTGGCATTAACACGTCTGTCACAGCAAATAACTGAGAAACCGTTGAAGTAACATCAACAAATGCAATAAATATTTATCAAAAATACTTACTATTACTTGTAAAAATGTGATATATTTTGTTGCGTTTTTTTTTCTTAACCCGTTCGTTACGGCTAGGTGGAATACAAATTATACTGTCAATACGGCGTGAATTTTTCAAACATTTTTTTTGCTTAAAACTAGTATTTGAAACATAAATGTACTTATCTGACCTATTTTCATATATCACATTGGTTCTTCTATTCTTTAGTAATCAGATGATGAATTAAAAACTATTATATTTAACAAATGTTCATTATGTAACTCCATACATGTGGTGGCATTGACAAATGTGGTTTACAGAAAACATCGCTCCCATGACGAAATCTATCGATATTTATTTACATGCTTTACAGATTTCTGTAAAGAATACATGTAGGTTGATAAAGAAAATGACTGCACTTCTAATTTCCTACCGTAGATGTCACAATGAGTACTGAAATTAGCAAAACGATTTATCACGTCAACCGATGTCAACGGTCGGGGAATCTTTGACGGCATATGCCGACAACCGATGCGAAAGGGTTAACGGTTTGTCTCGTAACGAATCTTCAGGTGACCTTAATCGCATGTCGAGAAAACCATCAGAAATAACTGTTTTTCATCGAAGTGTATTGTATTACAGGGCGAGAGTGAGAGTATCAAAATATGAAGCGTGATGGTGTAAAAGGGATCTTGACCTTGGTTCTTAACGAGCAGGTATTTTATAAATATCCAATATGACACATTAAGCAAACACGAGCTTGTTTTTAAAGCGGAATATATGATACGGAGAAAACCGTTAATTTCCACGTACCAGAGAGCTTTTATTTCGCACTTTTTTTTAAATACACATAAAAAACGAAAAATAAAACAATAATACGTTAACTGCTATTTTCTTAGTTTGTATTTTTATCAAGCCGCCATAGAATGTTCTATGAAATGTTCTTGTGTGATCACCACAGTTAGCAACATTGTACATGAAACGTACTTGAATAGTGACCACAAGTTTACCGTTTGTCGCTGGTTAGGTTTAGCCATGTAAAATAGGACAAGAGGAAGTGATATTAGCAATATGAAGAGATAAATCCTGCTTGTCTATTATATACAAAAATGTTTGTACAATCATCGTATTTGTTACTTGTGTGTAAAGCCATAAATTGAAACGGATATGAGTAGAAACGTATTTTAATTTATAAAAAAAACTAAAAATTACCGCACATGAAAGATGTTATCAAAAAAAACGACACATTATTATAATATATTTTTGTAAAAGCGTGGTGAGAATTGAATGATTTAAATTGAATATGTTTGTAATCTTTCCTGAAGTTTTATGTTAAGAAGAAACACTGTTGTTGATAGATCATTCCATCTTTAACACTATCCAGTCCGCGCGTTACGCGATTAAACTTACGCTGGAGGCCGACTGTTTTTTTTAAGAATTGTAAATCTATCGTCATGTGTTCAAATAAAATTAAATATGACCCTCACTGAAAAAGGTTTGAGATCTTTGCATTATGGTCGAAAGTAAAAACAGCACATATTTCATGTGATCGGCCACTTACGTTTGAAAAAAACATCACAAGCTGTGTATAGTCGGCCACTAAGCGTTGGCGTAAAGATCACACACATGTTGTGTGACCGACCTTTAACGTTCGGCCTGGTGATAACACACATATTGTGTAATCCGACTGGATAGTGTAAAGACAGAATTTATGAAGCGCGACGTAACTCTACAGCGTCGAAGTTAGCCGATTATAGCCCGTTGCAAATGCGATCGCACCGTTGTTACGGCAACTGTCAAGTGGTGTAGTGTTGCAAAAGCGGTGACACAGTGAGTGAAAAAACGTGCCCCTCCTGCCTTCATCCAAGCGCGTCTTGGTTATTATCCTCGTTCGTGCTGGTCTCGATAAGACGCGGTGTTCACGCGACGACTCCTCTCCGCCCGTGGGGCCCGGGAACAGGTTTGCCGGCGTACCCGCCAATTTGACACTCACGGCGATCATTGTCGAAACGTGTGCGTCGCCCCCATTTATAACACACGGGGACGTAATTCCACTTAATTACCGAAATTATCACCTGCCCCCGGTGAGGGGAACTTTGCCGAACGAACCAAATTAAACGCGCGCTATCGCGACAGTCTTTGTAGCGGCGAAAAGTAGCATTTTACAAGATTCACATTAATCTGTTAACTCCTCC